>BEXV01001728.1:20707-53212 GCA_003118195.1 Hemicentrotus pulcherrimus
ATTTTGAGTAGTGCCCCCTATGGAGGGGGCACTTTGGTGGATCCAAAAAAAAAAAAAAATGACTGAAAAATATATGCTGCTGTGCTCCAGCCTGTGTTCAAACTCTGCAAAATATTTTCCCGAAAAAAAGAAGAAGATATTCTGTGAGTGCCTTTCTCAAAGGAAACTCTGCCTGTTATCCGAGCATGCAGTAGTTACCAAATTTTCATCTATTTACCCACAATGCTTTGCTCTCCTGCAACATCCCAAAGGGTTCGAAATGACTGAGGCCTCCTCTCCTTCCCCTCAGTAATAGATTGAAATTATATATCCATTTCATGCAAAAACAGAACAGGCATGCTCGTTCAATTAGCCAGGCATCCCCCTTCTCTATTTTCCATCTCCCACGACCCTTGTGAAGGTTCCGAAAACGACTCCATGCACAGTATTTATGACATTACTAGCTTGTCCATGCGATGTCATTTTTAATCAGTTTAATTTCCATGTGCCATCTAGCAGTTGCTCCATCCATGTTTCTCTAGCCACTCTGGAAGATGTGCAGTTCTTGCAAATGCCGCCATTTTATTAATTTTTTTGTTTGAAATTCCATACTAAAGTGCAGCCCGTGTTCCTGCATATTTCTCCATCTAATGCCATCACTCTGTGTTCTCATCTTGTGTCATATGAATGTGTCACATTTGACTGTGTGCAAATGTATGTTGCGAGTGGGTGTTCGTGTCGTGGTGAAGTCGAAGTCTTTTCACTTGTCAGTGGACGTGCTGGGTTTGTTCTAAGGAGAGATATTAGGAATGATTGGGTCGACTCGAAAGTGTCTAAATATGAAAGCATTTATTTGATACCATTAAGGATGTCCCATGTATCTTCATCTTCTTGTTTGGTCAACTTGTCTTTGTTTTCTATGTGACCATTTTTATTCTTTTAACAAATGATACCCATTGGCTGCTGCATGCATTCAAGCTGAATGGCTTAGAGATAAAGAATAATCAAAACATAGGAGGCTTTTATATAGAGTAGACCCGCTAGAACCGTCCTTTAATTCTTAGAACATTGCCTAGATTTCCTGACCCTTTGCTTTAGAGGCTCTTCCTGTGCTAACTAGGAAATGTGCATGCATTGATCTTTCAAATCTAGCAACCCTTCTCATTCTATGCACATGCTTCAAATGCATCTACCTGTGAGTTTGCACCGTGCATGTTGTTGGCCTTGCCTCTTGGCTTGGGCCAGGGCTGTCCACACTGCCTGTGGCTTTTTTCATATCTGGCTGGAGGGCTTAGACTTGCTACCCAGGCTGTTTGTCAGTTGATAGTGAAGTGACTTAATGTGATTAACACCACAGGAGCCTGGAAAACCAGCAGAGCGCCAAGAAACAACCGGAATGGAGACAACTAGGTCTGAGGTAAGAAGGATGCTGATTATTTTGAAGGATTCAGCAAAAAACTTTGAACGTAGAGATTGGAGAAGCAAAGCTTGACATCTTTATCAATATTTACCCATTTTATTGCATTCAAGTTTGTGCTGATCTGCAATGGGATTCTGAAAATCAATTAAAAAAAAAAACAAGATGCATATTTGCTTTGGGAAACAAAGGTATTTCAAATACTTGCATAGATTAGTCATGACTTGGTGAATGTTTACATTTTTTGTCCTGATATTTTATGCCTGTAATTCATGAATATACTGTGGTAACCCATTATTAAAGAGAATTCACTACGATATCAATGTATGAATGACATATAATCTTATTTTATGCAAAATGATAATGTGCTTGTGTGCTCCGGGAAAGTAATAAGGCAGTGGCAACCACCTTAACTTTTGTAAGTGGTCAGATGTACTTGTAGTCATAGATGTATAACATGAAATATTGCTTGTAGCCGACAGGAAAGCTGAAATGTTACAGAATGGGCAGTACTAATAATAGATGAAAAATTGGCACCTTTTATATCGAGTATGTGTACTATGTGGTTATGATCAAAAAGTAGTCAATGACGCACAGTATGCATGTAAAACTCACCTCATTCTCTCTGTAGACAATAACGAGGACAGTGACAACAGTAGAGCAGAAGATCATCACCCAGGAAAGCACCAAGATCGAGACCAAAGAAGACATTCCAGAAGAGCCATCAAAGGCACCTGAAGAATGCAAGGAAGCAGAGCTTGATTATGAAATGCGAGCTGAAGCAAAGGCATCAGAGGAACCAAAAGAGCCTGAGCCAGTTGAGACATTTGAAACTAAGGTAAAGGAAACGGAAAAATGGAAAGAGCCTGAGCCAGTTGAACCGACCCAGTCTCAGGTTGAACAGGACATTCCAGTGAAAGAGGTTGAGCAAAAACCAGAAGAGAACAGAGAAGTGGTTCTCGAATATGATGTACAAACAGAAAACAAAGAATTTGAAAAAACTACCAAAACAGTGCAACCATATGAAGAACCGTTAGTGGAAGACGAGGAGATGGATGACAAAGTAAAGGTAGAGGACACTAGAGTTCCTAAAGATCTTGACCTCCAAAGCAGAGACCAAGACGTTTCACTAGAACGTTTGGTCCAGTCTCCCGAGCCTGTAGCTAGTCCAGATGCTGAGCAAAAGGAGGCTATCTATGATTATGAAGAACAAAGGGAAGTGACAGTGATAACGCAGACAACCAAGATCGAAGAGAAGACGGTGAATGTAGTAGAAATTCAAGAAGAGAGGCAGGATGATGAACCTACACAGGAACCAGAAGTGTCAGAGCCCATTCCTGAACAGCAGGAATCTCCAGTTCGAACTCGTCAAGACTTTGATAAACCCATTGCAGTTCAGGAAGTTCAAGAGGAAGAAACGATTCTTGAGCCAACAATGCATGCTGTCACAGACGAGCGTACATTTGAACATGAAGAAACCGAGGACAGCATTGGGGAGGTTGTTAAGGATGAACCTCAGACAATTGAAGAAAAAGAACCTTCTGACGAACCTGTGATTGAGATGGATAAGGTAGAGGAGGTTAGAGAGGAAGTCGAAGAAGCTCCCGAGTCACCACTAAAGGAAACTCTTCCAAAAGAGCATGAGACAGTTACACATTACCAAGAGACAGTTACTACTGTGGTAACTACCACTGAAATTCGGGGACATGGAGGAGAAGAGGAAATTGATGGTGGTATCTTCAGTAGGCCTACTGTTCAAGAAGATACAGAGGAAACAAACATTCCTGGAGAACAAGTGAGAGAATATGTTTCCAATGTTGTTGATTCTGCCATCAACCAGGAGCAGTCTCGTGCAGAAATTGTAGATCAAGCTAAAGATGAACCACCTGTTGACTCTGATTCGATCCGAGAAGTTCTACCAGTTGATGACTCTCAAACAAGCACAACAGTTTTAGAAAAGAAAACGGATGAAGTTGTATTCAAAGAGACAGTTCAGATTATTGAGAAAAAACAGGTAGCCTTTGATGATGAACCCGAAGAAGAACAAGTACCAACTGTTCCCTCTGATTCAATTCCAGAAACTCTTGTTGATACCCCTAGAGAAGATGACTCCCAAATCAATACAACAAACAAAGAAAAAGAACCAGAGGAGGTTGTTTTCAAAGAGACAGTTCAAGTTATAGAAAAAAAGCAGGTAGTCTTTGAAGATAAACCAGAAGAGGAACAAGCACCAGCTGTTACCTCAGAGTCTGTCCCTGATACTCCTGAGGATATTCCTAAAGAGGATGACTCCCAGATCACTTCCACATACACAGAAAAAGAAACACATGGAATTGTGGTCAAAGAGACAGTACAGGTTATAGACAAAAAGCAGGTAGTCTTTGAAGATGAACCTGAAGAGGAACAAGCACCAGATGTTACCTCAGAGTCCATCCCTGATACTCCTGAGGATATTTCTAAAGAAGATGACTCACAAATCACTACAACATACACAGAAAAGGAAACACATGAGGTTGTAGTCAAAGAAACAGTTCAAGTTATCAAGGAAGAGAAAGTAGTCTTGGAAGATGAACCTCAAGAGGAACAAGCACCAACTGTTAGCTCCGAATCCATCCCAGATACTCCTGAGGATATTCCTAAAGAGGATGACTCCCAGATCAGTACAACTTACACAGAAAAGGAAACACATGAGGTTGTGGTCAAAGAGACAGTACAAGTTATAGACAAAAAGCAGGTAGTCTTTGAAGATGAACCTGAAGAGGAACAAGCACCAACTGTTAGCTCAGAGTCCATCCCTGATACTCCTGAGGATATTCCTAAAGAGGATGACTCCCAGAGCAGTACAACATACACAGAAAAAGAAATGAATGAAGTTGTAGTCAAAGATACAGTTCAAGTTATCGAGGAAGAGAAAGTAGTCTTTGAAGATGAACCTCAAGGGGAACAAGCACCAACTCTCACCTTAGAGTCTGTCCCGGATGTTTCCGAGGATATTCCTAAAGAGGATGACTCTGTAATCACTACAACTTACACAGAAAAGGAAACACATGAGGTTGTGGTCAAAGAGACAGTACAAGTTATAGACAAAAAGCAGGTAGTCTTTGAAGATGAACCTGAAGAGAAACAAGCACCAACTGTTAGCTCCGAGTCCATCCCAGATACTCCTGAGGATATTCCTAAAGAGGATGGCTCCCAGATCAGTACAACTTACACAGAAAAGGAAACACATGAGGTTGTAGTCAAAGAAACAGTTCAAGTGGTCTTCGAAGATGAACCTCAAGAGGAACAAGCACCAGCTGTTACCTTAGAGTCTGTCCCGGATGTTCCTGAGGAAATTCCTAAAGAAGATGACTCCCAAATCACTACATCATACACAGAAAAGGAAACACATGGAATTGTGGTCAAAGAGACAGTTCAAGTTATAGACAAAAAGCAGGTAGTCTTTGAAGATGAACCTCAAGAAGAACAAGCACCAACTGTTACCTCAGAGTTTGTCCCGGATGTTCCTGAGGATATTCCTAAAGAACAAATAACAGAAGAGCTTGCAGTCAAAGAAACAGTGCAAATTGTTGAGACGAAGCAAACAATTTTTGATGATGACTTTATCCCAAGGAGGCCAGAGGAGGACCAGATAGATGTTGACTATGATAACCTCAGATTTGATGAACCTGAAACGGACACATCAGTGCAGGAACCAATTGAGGCCCAAAGTGAGCCTCTAATTGATGAAGATGTCATCGTAGAAGAAAAGGCCAAACCAGATGAAGAGACAGACATGCAGCTTTTAGAGATGGATAAGACACCACAGGAAGATATACCCAAAGAGCAAATGAAAGAGCTTGCTGTAGAAGATACAGAGCCTGCCCAAGATATAACATTACACAGACGGGAAGAATTCGCGACACAGAATTTGGAATTCCTAGGTGCTCCTGAATATGAGGAAGAAGATGTTTCAACATCCATGGAAGTGATGCCTTCTGAGAGAGAAAATATTGATGGAGATGATGATTTCCTTGAAGATATCCAGGAAGAACCAGAATGTGAAATACCCTTAGATGAAGCAGAGAAAACAGACTTTGGTTCCACAGACGCCACATACATGTACGAGGATAGGACACAGCAAGTTATCATATTAAATGAACAATCAGAGCCAGGATCTTTGATTTCAGAGTCTCATGAGGAAGTTATCTCTGAAGAGCGTATTGGAGAGAAATCAATAACTACAGAGTTCAGTCAAACAGTTCTGCATGAAGAGATACACCATATCACAAGTGATACTCCAGTGGAAGTAGAAGATGATGCACAGAAACAAGATGAAGAAACAAGGGATGTTATTCATGAAGATGTTGAGGAAACTGAAGTAACAGCAGCCTACTCAGAAATAAACTTTCAGACTAAACCTGTTATGGACCAAGCTGAAGTTGAAGAAGAGGAGCCTGTCAAAGTTCCAGATGCTACTGAAATGAGCTCACAAGAACCAATTGGTGATGAGCCTGAAGTGAGAGTGGAAACTAGAGACTCTGCACCTTTTGATGAAGCAACCCCGGGATCACAAGTTGATGAGGAATCAATCATCGAGGAGCGAATTGGAGAGAAGGTTGTGACTTCCACCTTAAATGAGACTGTTTTACATGAAGAAATACACAATATTGTAGAAGAGTGTCCTCCTAATGTTGCAGGTGAATCAGAATCCTCAAAGGAGGAAGTCAAAGATAACATTCATGAAACTTTTCATCAGACCACTGTGACAACAACTCACACTGAGATACACAAGCTGAGTACACTTCCAATCACTGACCAAGGTGTGGAAGAGTTGCACTTGGAAGGAGAGCAAACTCAAGAAGAAGAGCAAACTCAGCCAACCCATGCAGAAAGGGAAGATCTGTCACCACGTGATGAGGGTATGACATCAGAAGATGTAGAAGAACTACAGGAAGATCACCAAGGTCAAATCCCTGAAAATGGAAGTTACTCTCATGGAACCACAACTGAGGAGACTAGAACTACCGTGATAACACGAGAAGTTAGGTTTGTAGAGAATATCAAGGTCGATGCCAGTGAACCAGAAGATGAAACACACTTGGGTGAAGAACCTGACATGACTGAACCTGACATCTCCATCGATGAAGACCAATCAGATGATTCAGATATGATTCCAGAGATCAAGTTAGACTTGCAGTCTGATGAGATTGTTCAAGATGATGATGTCCTGGCAGAGAGACGAGCTAGAGACCATGGATACCTTATCGAGCCTGATCCACCAACAGAAGAAAGTGAAATCATCCTGGGAGAAGATGGCATCCTTGGAGAGCAACTTGGTGTTGATGATGATGAAGACCTAGATACTAAGACAGAGAGTATCAGTTACATGGAAGAACAGGTGGATGAGGCACCTCTCGCTAGGGAAAACCAGCCAGAGGCTGAGAGTGTCCCAGCTGGTTATGACATCCAAACATCAGTTGCTTCAGATATCCCCCTTGTGGAGGATAATGCTGAACAAGTGCCAGAACTAAAACAGGAAGATTCTGATGTTACAACATCATACAAGACAATTGAAGAGGCCATGGTCATCGAAGGTGAAGTGTTCCTCCAATCTGAACCAAGAGAAGAACAGGAACCAGAAGGTGGAGAAATGCTACTTGGTGAGCCTGAGCTAGCCACAGAACCAGAAGATGGTAGACACACTCCAGATATTCTGGACATCACTGGTGAATATGCAACAAGTTATGAACATGTTGAGATGAGTCAGCAATCTTTTGAAATTGATGAGCCTGTAAGCCCACTTCATGTCACTCATGAAGAAGAGGGAGAAACTTCAAGATACAGTGAACAGATAGAAATGAGTACAGCAGATGCTAAGGAAGGTGCAGCACTTGTAGCTGTTGAGCAACAATATCTTGTTGACACACCAGTATCAGAGACCAGTGCCCATGATGAGTGGGTAGAAACACAAGTTGGGGATGCTACTTTGAGGTCCAGACAAACCCACAGGGAAGAAACCTACACTGATGAAACAGAAGATGGCCAGACAGTATACACAAGGCATGTTGTGACTGAAACTAGAGTTATTACTAGTGGTGGACCCTTAGTAGAGAGTATAATGCATCCTGCAGAGTATCCTGAGGAGTTGATTATCCAACCCCAGCCTCCTTCGCCAGATCCCTTACTGACACCTGAGATTCAGGAACTTCCTGACACCCCAGAATCCTCTACTCATGAAGGCTCTACTGAACCCACAGACAATCAAGGGTTCTGTTATGAGTCAATGGATGTGACACAGTCAACATCGGAATCAACTCATTTTGTAGTAGATGGTGAGGTTGTAGATTATCAAGGTGACCAGGAGGAGCCACACGAAGAAGCACTTTTAGATGGCCCAACTGAATCAGATTACTATGACCCCAACTTAATTGGTGTCTCCCAACAGCAAGAGTACGAGTATCAGGAGGAAGAGCCTGAACCAGAGATCATTGACTCCCCACAAGATGTGGAATTTCCAGTAGGAGAGGACATACCTCCTCAGCATTACTCAGATTTGACTCTACAACAAGAGGTCAGTGCAAGTCTTTCACACGAAGGGCAAGCTCAAGGAGATGTAGAACATAGTGAGACAATGATCCAGGAATCCCATGTGGAGTCTTTAGTTTACTCTCAAGAGCAGTATGTTCCTGACACTGAAACATTTGATGCGGTGGACGAGGATCGGGCGGATTCTGTTGTGAGCCCAAGACCACCTGA
The DNA here is from genome assembly GCA_003118195.1 of Hemicentrotus pulcherrimus. Lineage (NCBI taxonomy): Eukaryota > Metazoa > Echinodermata > Echinoidea > Camarodonta > Strongylocentrotidae > Hemicentrotus > Hemicentrotus pulcherrimus. Next base: position 28,842 of record BEXV01001728.1, read on the forward strand.
GCCTGTGTCGGAGGTTGAGACACAGCTGCCTCCCACAGACATGAATGTTCTAGAGAGCTCACCGGCTCCAGAACCCGAGGCAGAGCAGGTTGAAGAAGGCGCTGTCGGGGATGAGGTGGACAGTCCTACCAAGCCATACCAGGGACAGATACCCATTCCAACAACTCCAGAGACCGAAGGTTCTGATGAACCTCCAAAATCTCCCCAAGGATCTGTCGATGATCAGTCCACCCATGTTGCCACTCACGAGGAATTCGAGACCAAACAAGAAGACGGTGGCGTGGTCAAGAAATCTGTACACGTCACTCGCACCACATTCCGAAGAGAGGTCAGCTTTCCTGGAGAGGCCGTTCAAAGTGGAGAGGCCATCCTTCAGACTAGATCTGTCTCCGAGTTCTTAGCAGGTCCAGAGCAGACTCAGCCGAAATCAAGAGAGGTATTAAGACAAGACTCTCTGAACACATCCAAACGCATTCCTCCTCACGCCTTGCATGAAAGTAACCTCGGTTCAAACCTTAAGATTTGGTTGTTGAGTATTGACCCCAGGGTCCTTGTTGTTTGCCTTGGTTTATTGACTGTTGCGTTACTTATGTTTCTTTGAGGATTGCATTCTAAAGCATCTGTTGTCTAACGTTTTCTTTTTCTTTACTGCATGATAATTTTTGTTTTGGTGCATATGTATGCAAGAAAGGCAATATGATTTCATCTTGTGCAATGCATTACATTTATTCAACTTGCTTAATATTTGCAATTTTGAGTTTTAAGCTGGAGCTAACAATTCTTACTTTACAATGTAAACAGAAATATATATGGGAAAATAAGATTACACAGTGTAATATAATGCACTAAAATCAACATTGCAATATGATAATCAGCAATATCTTTAGTGCAAAAGAATCTTTATTTCATCAGAATATATGTTAATTGGATTATTCAGTCTTTCACATCATTTTGTGTTTCTTTAGAAAAGGTATGTCATGTGACTTAAAATCACCTTTAAATTGTAAAGTGCTTTAACTTAAAAAAAATATTTGTGCGTACATGTAGTTTGAGCCTGAGCAATTAAGCTCTGAAAGACAAAAAAAAAAATATTTTGAAATTAAACAAAGTTATAGCACTAACAACAGAAAGTATTTAATGCATGCTGTAAAAAAAACAGATACAACTGAATTAAATAATGTGTAATGAACTGTAATTCAACTGAATTAATCTTTTATTAAAAATAGTAATTGATCATCAATTGATTTAAACATGCTAAGGTAATTCATATATTAACAGATATCTCAACATATTTCAACATGTTATTCATAGTAATGAGAAACAAATAGCTACAAGGAGGGTGCACTAACATTAGAATTTGATTTAAAATCAGTATATTAAGTGCAATATGAACTTTATCTAATGCGAATGGCTATCAAATTATGCGCTCGATCTAAATAATCACAGTATCTAATGAATTGTGCCTTGAAGAAAGGAAGAAAACAAATTTAAACTATATTTTACATATCAAGTCTTAAGAAGGCATCTAAAAGACTTTTATTTTCTTATGTAATATAGAAGAACAAAAAAATAGTGTGACTATATTATCAAGATTTGTATATGCTAATTTTGACACATACAGTCTAGTTTGTTCGTTTGTGTCTCCTTAGATCAAGATTAATGTATCTTGATCTTCGGAGTAGTTGCTACAACCGGCAGGCCGTGTCTAGTGAGAAGTTATTGTCTTATCATTATTGTTATTTTTATTAGAATCATCATAATTATTAGCTGTGGCATTATGAATAAAGTTAATGTTTGTTTTTAGAGATACATATATTTTATAGCATTAATACAAATTCTATTTTTTATTTTTATTGAAATGTTTATTTTGAATACTAAATACATCGGAAACTATCTGCAGATTCTATCTAAATATATCATGTATTTCTATAATAAACATACATTATCATATTGTTAAAATGAAATTGGAGAAAGCTTCAATTTTACTGAATATAGAAAAAGATTCTTAAATGCCTTGATTGATATGGTGCTGAAGGTGATCGAAAATTCATAATTTATGATAAATTAAAAAATTATGAAGACATTATATTATTTCTTATAGACATAACTAATCATAAAAATATTCACAAAAATTACAATTATTACTCACAGGCGTGACTTAATGGTAACATATAGCATCCAGATAGGAGCAAAAGATTTGTTTTATTATTCTGATTTATTTTTGTTCTTTCTATTATCATTTGACCGTAGCATTTGCTTTGTTTGTTGACTGCAAGCATAATCCATTATTTTGTTGATGTTATTAATGCATGTCATTGAAATATATATGATTTCTTGTTTTGATCTAACAATAGATAATAAAAAGGAATTATAAAGGAAATTATTTTTTGTTTATACGTTATTTTTATTTTGTTTTGTGACTAACAGTTGTTAATGTCCTGTTATTTCATAATTAAATTTGTATTTGTTCGTCCTTACATGTGCAAATGTGTTATTTTTATCATTCCTTATTATTGCATTGTTTTATCAACAAAATATGGTGGTGGGGCTTTCTTTCATAATGAAATTTTAAATTATTCTATTTTCACAAACTATTCTTGATTGCTGCAAAATGTACATGTAGTACTTGTATTAAACATGTCATCCTGACAATCATATTTTATGCCTAGTAGAGGATTTCTGAAATAGCAAATTATTTGAAATGTGACAATTCTTTGTGTGAAATTCTAATTGATACCAAAGTGATTCATATGAAAAAGGTTTTCCTCATTTTGCAAACTTCTAATCCTTCCCCCCCCCCTCCTCCAAATTAAAAGAAGAAAAAAAAAATCAGTCTGTTTTTCATATTTGCAACTCATTAAGACTAGCAATAATATTGAAGTTTTTCTGAGATAACTTACTTTCATTTTAGTTTTCAGATGTGTAATTAATTTTTGCATTTATCTATGTTTTTGAATTGCTTATTAGTGTAAATGTATGCTCTCAAATATCCCTGCATGTAAAACTGAAAAAAAAACGAAATCCCTAATTTTTCATGCTTGGTAATAACTGATGCTTCCTAGTTGAAAAATTTCATTGATACCATTTTGCCTTAAAACATATTCAAACAGCAACATGCATTTTGTACTGATATCTATGATAAATCAAGGCAAAATACAATTTATACAACTCATGTTTTCTAAAATGAGTCTTTTATATTCTGTGTCTTTCATGTGATAATTTGGAAGAATAAAGTCTGAGGTTTTTATTCAAAAATTTAAAAAAAATGATAATGTCTTAATAAATATATATGACATTAGGAATATTTTCTAGGATTTGTATTCACAGTCTTCTGAATAATATTAAATAAAACAGTAAATGTTATGATTAAAGGAACCCAACAGAAAGGAAGAAATAATGCTCATGAAACTTTAACTTTTGTAAGAATTCTTGTGTAGTGCTTTTCATAGTTCCCAACGCTTGCTTCATGGTGTGCTAGTTCTAAACACCTAGCAGTGCATTGACTGTTAAGAGCTAGAAAGGCATTAACTGTGTAAATGAAAATCAGTTAACGCCCTTCTGCCTCTGAAACGGATGATCCATAAATGAAGCATCATGCACTTAGTATGGTACTGTTAACAAAGGCTTTCTGTAGCGCTTGTTTGAAAGTTTGGTTCAATTCACCACCCCTTTGTTCATGTCTTACCATGTTCTTTCGAAATAAATATTGTTATTTTTCCGTCGTTGTCTCACCCCCATTTTAGGCATTGGAAGAACCCACTCCACAGATATCAGAGGTACCGTTTGGAACAGAAGACTGCATAGTTGCTATTCTTCATTTTCTTTTTTTTTCTTTTCTTTTCTTTAATTATTTTACCTTTTTAAACAATATATTCCATTTTCCGCTGCATGTAATCTATTTTTGAAATATAGATCATGTTTTGTGGCATGCAAGTGTCATGTAGCAGCCAAATATTTATTTGAATATGAATTATCTGTGTCTTCATCATCCATGTACATCAAATGAATTTTCAATTTCAATAATTTGGATTTCTTTTAGTCCTTTTTATTAATTTGTCAAGTTTATCCTCATTTTTTGTTTAAATGCACATTTTCCCTCTTTCTATCTTTTTCCTGTGTTTCTCCATTACTCTTTTTCTTTTCTTTCTACATTTCTATATTTCTATCTCCTTCTTTTTCTTAATCTCTCTCTCTCTGCCATGATTATTTTGTCCCCTTATCTCAGACAATGCCAGTGTTCTTCTTTCTCTGTCTCCCCCCTCTTTATATTCATTTCCTTTTGTCATTCTCTGCTCCTCTTTTTCTTTCTCTCCTTATTACTCATCACCGCTATCTTTTCTACATCATATTTTTCTCTGTATTTCTTTAACTCCTGTCCTTCATTCACTATCCATACCTTTGCCCATTCTCCTATTTCATTCCATCTCTGTTGCTTTCCCTCAATATTCTTCCTTTAAATGTTGACTGTACACATTTCACCAACCATCCATCTTCTTTTTCTCTTATCTATCCCTGGCAACGTGTTTCTTCATCCTTTCCTCTTTCAACCCTCTCATATTGCTTGCTGAGAGTAAAAAAGGGCATTGAATTGTAGCATTTTATAGAAATGCTATAGTTACGGCTCTTTTAGCTCTTAACAAACAATAGATTTCCTTTAAAATGTACAGATTATCTTGACTGGATACATCCTTATGTGTAATCTATTGAGAGATAGTGAGAAGAGACTTCAAGAGAGAGAGAATGAGAGCAAGAGAGGGAGGAGATAGAGAGGGAGAGGGAGAGAGAAAGAGAAGAGTTAAATGGAAGAAGGTGCATGAAGATATGAATTTAAAAATAAAGCAGACCACACATTCAAATACCGGTAGTATTAATCATGTTTCCCCATCTCGTCATCTCACATCTAATGAATGTACTTCAGTCATGAATGTGCTTCTCTTTGCAGGTGCACCCCCGATCATCATCCTGATATTTTTTAAATTTCAAATGTCCCCCTTTTTCTCTTTGAAAATATGCCCATCTTCAATGACTTTGTTATATGCTGTTTTTATTTTCACTTAACAATTTGCTTTGTTATCAATTTAGGTTGGCCGTTTCATCTCCATCTTCCTATCATTTCATCTCATCGTTTCATCCATTATCATGCTTCCTATCTATCTTTCTTTCTCAGCATATTCCAAAGCTCGGTTCTTCCTACCGACTCGTAGCGTTTGACTGGGCTGCTTCACCCTCTGTTTCATTTCCAAACCTTTCCATCTCGTGCTCCTACCAGCATGCTCTGGCGGCCTCTACAGTCCATTCTTTCATTTCTTTCTTTTGACTACTTTAGTTGTATCCCTCATTTCACTCACTTCTTTAGTCCCATATATTCATTTTATCAGTTGTGTTACAACTCACCTCCCCCTCCCAAGTACAAAGTTCTTCCGTTTGAAGTCTCTTTCCTCTTTTCATTCCCATCTCCTATTTCAAAAGTCCCATACCCACAGACTCTTTGGAAATTGATATACACGAGTGTATTATGATTTCAAGTTTTCTGAAACATTTGTGGAAACTATAATTGTCGAAAAAAATCTTTATTTTTGATGGATCCTCAAAACAGTGTGTGCTTTAAAAGAAGTTTCTTTGTTGTTCAAGCATTCAGGTGGATGTGTGAATGATGGAAAAGTGATAAGAAAGTTCATTTAATAAGTTTTTAGATATTTAATGTGTGTGTGTGTGTCTGTGTGTGTTTAATGTCGAGATAAATGTATGTTCTGTGGGAGTGTAACATGGTGTGATAGAAGTGTGGTTCTCAAAGCGACGAAGTGCTTAATATGATTATTTGAGGTGACAAATTGAACTTTATTTTCAGTTCGAATCACTGTAAGATATCTGTGTTGTATCCTGTCATGTATTACCCCCCTACAGCTGTTTGTGCACGAGTGTGGTTGTAATTTGCTGTTTTCTTTGGATAAATGATACTGTATCTTGTTTTTAGTTCTTTTCTTTAATAAATTCAATTTCAGATAAGTGTGAGTTTTATTTTATTTTGTTTGCAAAACATACAATTTTAGGCACATGTATTTGCCAAAATATACACCTTTTGCCAAAATATACATCTTTTATACTATAGCAAACCAATTATATACAAAATTGCATTTTAAAATCCCCTCCCAATTATATAAATATATATATAAAGTATATATACAATTATATCAAATCGATCTCTATATCAGATTTTTTTGGTTTGCATATATATCTACTCTTTTGATAAACCGTACAACTACCTTTCCTTCAAAAAGGAAATCAATACATATAATTTCCGGCAAAAAACTATTAAAAATGATAAGAAAGAAAAAGATTATTTCATATCAGCATTGGAATAAAGACTTTTACAGTTTTCTGTTATACACAAATCATTTCAAATTTTTACCTCAATTTATATTTCAAAATTATTTTCCATTCCAGTTAATATTTAAGTTGACATTATGATTTTCATAATTTGTATGTTTGGAAAAGAAAAAGAAATATTTAAAATGAAATTAACTTTATGATTCGTCAATTCCTATCTCTTATAAATCAAACAAGCTTCATGATTGGTTATTTCATATCTATTCTCCACAGCCATTGGTCGATGAGCAACTGGACGCACCCATGGTTTTAGGAGATAGAGAGGAGAAACCTGCATACACACCAGAAGAATTAGAAGACTTTGCCCAAGCTTTGAATGAATTTGCCATCAATGGTAGGTTCATATTCCAAGCATTATTGAAAGTTTAACTTTTCAAGGAATGGATCTTACTTAACCCTGAGATCAGTGAACAGTTCATTTCAAGGAATACTACGTACCACTTATGACCCCTGGGTTTAGAAGTGCCATTACAAAGTGCCATTACAAAGTCCCTTGGATAGGATGTAAAGCCATGCATAACTTTGAAATAAGTCCAAACATGTACCTGGTGGGTTAGAACTTGAGCATCAAAGTCTACATCAAAGTCAACATCAGTCCAAGACTCTAAAGAAATTCTTACAGAGTTACTTCTTGACAGTGGGGACACCTGTCAATGGTCACACCTTTCCACTCGGAATAAAACTCGATGCCTAATTTTCTGTTCCAACGGTCAGACTGACCAATAGAAAATCCAACATGATCACATACCACTTTTTGCTGGTCATTTTAAGACATCATAGCTCTGTTTCATTGGTCAGACTTGCCATTCTAAGACCCACACCTCTTTTCCATTTGAATGGTCAGACTTGCCATTCTAAAACCCCACACCACTTTTTCATATGAATGGTCACACTTGCCACCAAAAAATCCAGCATGATAAAAGATACTGTCTTTTAATCAGTCACTCTTTGACACCTTTGTTCCGTTTCAATGGTCAGACTTACCCGAAGATGACCAGGAGGCACCAGCCCCTCCCTCGGGACCTATTGTCCAGGAGGACATGAGCGCCACAGAGTCTGCCCCGCCCGCTGTGGAGACCAACCTGAAGCATCTAGATGCCATGACACCGGAGGAAGAACAGGAGATGGAGGACCTTCTCAACATGGACTTCACCAAGGCCTACCACCAGCCAACAGAAGAGGGCCAGGCTCCCCAAGTAGCAGAGCCAGAGGAAGTTTCTCGTAAGTTCTAAGTCTTTGAGTCACTATTGGTTGGAAAGTTTTTTAGGGTTGTCGGATCAAGTACTTCATAGAGACTGATCAACACTTTATCTGCAAAGTTTTGCTCTGAACTCTATTCCGGTTAGGTTGCAATTGGGTATTATGAAAGTTTACNAGTTCATTTAATAAGTTTTTAGATATTTAATGTGTGTGTGTGTGTCTGTGTGTGTTTAATGTCGAGATAAATGTATGTTCTGTGGGAGTGTAACATGGTGTGATAGAAGTGTGGTTCTCAAAGCGACGAAGTGCTTAATATGATTATTTGAGGTGACAAATTGAACTTTATTTTCAGTTCGAATCACTGTAAGATATCTGTGTTGTATCCTGTCATGTATTACCCCCCTACAGCTGTTTGTGCACGAGTGTGGTTGTAATTTGCTGTTTTCTTTGGATAAATGATACTGTATCTTGTTTTTAGTTCTTTTCTTTAATAAATTCAATTTCAGATAAGTGTGAGTTTTATTTTATTTTGTTTGCAAAACATACAATTTTAGGCACATGTATTTGCCAAAATATACACCTTTTGCCAAAATATACATCTTTTATACTATAGCAAACCAATTATATACAAAATTGCATTTTAAAATCCCCTCCCAATTATATAAATATATATATAAAGTATATATACAATTATATCAAATCGATCTCTATATCAGATTTTTTTGGTTTGCATATATATCTACTCTTTTGATAAACCGTACAACTACCTTTCCTTCAAAAAGGAAATCAATACATATAATTTCCGGCAAAAAACTATTAAAAATGATAAGAAAGAAAAAGATTATTTCATATCAGCATTGGAATAAAGACTTTTACAGTTTTCTGTTATACACAAATCATTTCAAATTTTTACCTCAATTTATATTTCAAAATTATTTTCCATTCCAGTTAATATTTAAGTTGACATTATGATTTTCATAATTTGTATGTTTGGAAAAGAAAAAGAAATATTTAAAATGAAATTAACTTTATGATTCGTCAATTCCTATCTCTTATAAATCAAACAAGCTTCATGATTGGTTATTTCATATCTATTCTCCACAGCCATTGGTCGATGAGCAACTGGACGCACCCATGGTTTTAGGAGATAGAGAGGAGAAACCTGCATACACACCAGAAGAATTAGAAGACTTTGCCCAAGCTTTGAATGAATTTGCCATCAATGGTAGGTTCATATTCCAAGCATTATTGAAAGTTTAACTTTTCAAGGAATGGATCTTACTTAACCCTGAGATCAGTGAACAGTTCATTTCAAGGAATACTACGTACCACTTATGACCCCTGGGTTTAGAAGTGCCATTACAAAGTGCCATTACAAAGTCCCTTGGATAGGATGTAAAGCCATGCATAACTTTGAAATAAGTCCAAACATGTACCTGGTGGGTTAGAACTTGAGCATCAAAGTCTACATCAAAGTCAACATCAGTCCAAGACTCTAAAGAAATTCTTACAGAGTTACTTCTTGACAGTGGGGACACCTGTCAATGGTCACACCTTTCCACTCGGAATAAAACTCGATGCCTAATTTTCTGTTCCAACGGTCAGACTGACCAATAGAAAATCCAACATGATCACATACCACTTTTTGCTGGTCATTTTAAGACATCATAGCTCTGTTTCATTGGTCAGACTTGCCATTCTAAGACCCACACCTCTTTTCCATTTGAATGGTCAGACTTGCCATTCTAAAACCCCACACCACTTTTTCATATGAATGGTCACACTTGCCACCAAAAAATCCAGCATGATAAAAGATACTGTCTTTTAATCAGTCACTCTTTGACACCTTTGTTCCGTTTCAATGGTCAGACTTACCCGAAGATGACCAGGAGGCACCAGCCCCTCCCTCGGGACCTATTGTCCAGGAGGACATGAGCGCCACAGAGTCTGCCCCGCCCGCTGTGGAGACCAACCTGAAGCATCTAGATGCCATGACACCGGAGGAAGAACAGGAGATGGAGGACCTTCTCAACATGGACTTCACCAAGGCCTACCACCAGCCAACAGAAGAGGGCCAGGCTCCCCAAGTAGCAGAGCCAGAGGAAGTTTCTCGTAAGTTCTAAGTCTTTGAGTCACTATTGGTTGGAAAGTTTTTTAGGGTTGTCGGATCAAGTACTTCATAGAGACTGATCAACACTTTATCTGCAAAGTTTTGCTCTGAACTCTATTCCGGTTAGGTTGCAATTGGGTATTATGAAAGTTTAGGGTGAGGGTTACATACAGTATACTATTTGGTCTGTGATTGAAGTTGGGAGTTCATTCACCGTAGGAATTGACTGCAGAGCAATTGTTGCCAGAGCACGTGTTGTACAACCTCGGCAAGATAAATGGAGAAGATGATAGTGTACTTGGAATTGATGTCTTTGAACAGATCTCTGATGATAGCGAGGCTGATATGTTCTATCTCTTTCAACAATTCGTTTTGAACCCTGAAATCCTCTCTTTTTCTGAACTTATGTTCTTTGTGAAAATTTAGGTAACCTGAGAGAAAGTTTACGGCTGAGCTTCATATCTCTCTTCTCTCTTCTCTGTCGCTTTGCTGGTGAACAATTCTCAGTGCAATGTACTTATTATAGATTACCAATTGTAATGATCTAATATGCAGTGTTATATTTATAATTTTTTTTTACAGTGTGGGCCTCTGACTCTGCTGATTTTCTTTTCTGCTTTTTACCTTATTGTTTCACAACTTTTATACCTATATACAAGTACACAGCTTCCTTACACACTCTGCAGACCACTTTTTCTTTTAATGTTCATTTTGTTTCATATGTTTTATTCCAATGCCTATCCCATGCCATTTGTAATCTTGCTCAATAGCAAGATTTTTGAATAATTATTTTGTGCTTTTTATCTCTACCTCTATATTCAAATTTTGTCACTTTGGATATTTGTCGGAGAGAATACATAACCCTGGTGATTATTTGCTAATGCTTATGTGTTATGCAATGTCTTTCATGGTGTTACGTGACTGCAAAGATTTTCAAGTAATCAAAGCAAGGACATTTCAATAGGCTTGCCTATCACCTATTGAAATGCGACAACAAAGCAACGACATCTGACATAATCTAAACATTATTTCTATAGGATGTAAAATTATGCCAACCATTCCTATTTTTGAGGAATGATGCCTGTATTTTGGCCTTCAAGCTGCTTTGAACCCTGAAATCCTCTCTTTTTCTGAACTTATGTTCTTTGTGAAAAGTATACCAAATAGACTGTATTCCTAATTTTTCCTTGAGAGATTCAGAATTTTGCCGTGAAAGGATGACTTGTCCGAGTCAGTAGCGTATTTAAATCGCCCTTGACTTTTTTCCTCTAAAGTGTTTTTGATCTTGTCGTTTGTAAGTAAGATTTTTTATGGCTACAATTAAACTTGATACACTGACCCTTGGATATCTAGCGTCCACTCCGGCCAGTCCGACCACTCCTCACGTTGACCTGTTACCGGACGATGTTGACCTTATGGCTGCTGCCAATCAGCTTCAGAAGGAAATGGAGGAGGAGCCAGAAGTGGGCGGAGCTAGAGGGGCAGAAGCTGGAGGTGATTGGACGAATAAAACTTGAAATGAAATGAAGTAGAGAACTATCATTAAATTAAATTGGGGTAGGGGATTGAAGAGATGACTTGCAAACAATGAAAATAGTAGTGAAGCAGTTTAGTGGTAGATAAGCAAAAATGTGAGTTTTTATTTCTTTGGATTGGAAATGAAAGAAAATATAATTACTTCCAATACTGCAGGATGTATCTATTCTGCATCAGGATGTGTGGAATTAGTCTCCTTGTTTAGGAATGGAGAAACAAATGGTTAGAATAATACAGATATCTTAATCATCCAAAGTACCGGTACATTACTTGGTTATAGAAGAAGAAAAAAATTGATTGGAAAGTCAGTCAATTGTTGATCGAATGCTTGGTTTTGACATTGATTTGCTGGTGATCAATAATGCATATTTGGTGCAAGAAAATTAAAGAAAAGGGAAAGAATGTCATCGTTGTAGTAACACCTATTAATATTCCACTCCTTAGGTGTTGCAGTTTGTTGATAACGTTGATAAAGAGAATTGAAAATTCTTTTGTTGTTGGTGTATTCCTGATTGTGTGAATGTATTGATTAAATGTAAAACACGGAATACATGTAAATGAACCATGTGATACCCTTTAGAGTGTTGACGAGTGTGCACGGGGTTGATGGGGCACATAATTCAGAAATAATTTGATAAGTGCAGGATTAATGGTGCACCGGTACAATTATGTATAACTTCGGAGGTGATTAATGCTATAAATGGGACTCCTGCTACTGTACAGTTTTTGTCAGGTTTTTTTCTCCCCGTTTTATGAGTTTCTGAATTTCTTCTTCTCTCTCCTTCTTTAGATGGGGATCGTGAGCCCAAAACGCCCGAAATCACTGATTTCCTCGAGGGGCAGTTTTCTTTCCTTCCCGATGGTGGGTAAAACAAGGAATGGAACTATGAAAAAGGCTGCAATTAAATTTGTTGTACACAATTTTAAATGTTTAAATGGTCTTTTAAAACAAAAAACAAAACTTTGCGAGTAGAATCCAATATTTCCAAATTTCTTTTCATCACTCTTCTGCACTCATTTTAAACATAAGCACCATGATCATGCCTGCAAGTGCGTTTGTGTGAAAAAGATGGTTGTTTGACACAAGCTCTGGATGAGTCAACTGCTCCCTGGGAACTTTACTGCCCTTACTGAATTCCTTATATCCTGGGAGGTGTTTCACAAAGATCCTAAGTTGAACTTAACTCTAAGTTTGACTTAAAAATTATGGAAAGCCGTAGCATCTCTGAAAATATTTTGTAAAAGTTATTTTAAAAGGCATAAAATGTTGATTCAAATCATTTATGTTTTTTATTATCATGGGAGATTTCCTGTTCTTGGTGTGGAATTTATGAAAAGTCTAAAATACTTGTTTTTTCACTTTTGAACATATTTAAATTTAAGGCTACAAATAGCCCTCCATAATTATTAAGTCACACTTAGAGTTAAGTTCGACTTAGGATCTTTGTGAAACACCCCCCTGGTCACCCAAAAGAGACTAACAACATGCTGGTAATGGCATGAAAACAGACTGACAATGGACTGAAAACGGATTGACAACAGACCTACACCAGACTGACAATATACTGAAAACAGACGAAACAATAGACTGACAACAGAGTAACAACAGACCAATGACAGACTGACAATAGACTGACCACAAGCTGACAACAGACCGACAACAGACTCACAATGGACTCATACATACCAACAATAGACTGGCAACAGATTAACAATAGACTGATAACAGAATAACAATAGACCGACAACGGACTGATAATGTCTGACATCAGACTAACAACGGACTGACAACACACCAAAACAGACCTACATAATCTGACAACAGACCAACAACAGACTGACCACAAGCTGACAACAGACCGACAACAGACTGACAATGGACTCATACATACGAACAATAGACTGGCAACAGATTAACAATAGACTGATAACAGAATAACAATAGACCGACAACGGACTGATAATAGACTGACAATGGACTAACAGCAATCTGACAATACACTGCCAACATATTATCAACATACTTCCAACAGACTGACAGGAAATCAAGCAGAAAAAAATTAATTACCCATAATGGGCAACAAGCAGTCGGTTTGGTGTTAATTTGATTGTGTGACTGGAAGAAACACTATAACTTACTCTAACTCTAACCCTAAACTTTATCTAAACCTAAAACCCAATCCTAATCCTAAACCTGACCCTGACCCTATACCATTGACAGAGCATGGAGCATTTGGCGCCGGAGCGAACGGAAGATCACAAAACGAAAATGGTAGAGCAAAAAGTGATATCCATGTGATTCGTAATCAGATTGCTGCTCATATAAAAGTATTTTATCGGCTGATTGCTTTTAAACAGGCCATGAGGTGCCTTATAATGTTTTGGAGTTCATGTAAGTGCTGTTCTGTGTATTCAATGCTCTTAGACATAATCATACTGCACATGCAGCATATATCCACTAAATGATATTTAAAAAGAACATTTTACTAAAAGCTTTAGAAATGCATAATTAAAAAATGAGTGCAAATTGTGATGGGTAGCAAGATTACAAGAAACAGATATGAGTGTGCAAATGTTTCAATCAACCTCCGAGCTGGGAGAAAATACCTTAGTAGCTGGAGAATACCCTCCACGCATCAGCGCAATGTGCCATATCTGGGTTGACGTCATGGCTAGGGTTTAGGTCAGGTTTAGGGTTAGGGTTAAGTTTAGGTTAGGGTTAATGTTTTCTAAGTTCAAAGTTCAAAATTTGGCTAGTGATAGACATCGATTTCAGAACAATTGTGACTTGGAGCATGTGTCGGGCATTAGGCTGTAGTAGGTAGGGCTCACGTAGGTATACCGGTACTTCTTCTTTGTGGTGCGATGCATGTATTGGAAGTGTGTAGATGATGTGGATATGAATGGATTTCAGAGTTATACTAACAATAGAAGGAAACCCTTGACAAATTGCTTCACATAAGCATAAAGAAATAGACAACTTTGAGTAAAAATTGAAGACTTTAACCTTAAACGTTGTGGTTTAGCCATTATGACAGGAAGATATACATTAGGGCCTAGCATTGTAAACAACACAGTATGTTATTTAGCAAATAGAATATAATTAAGCTTTGTGAAAGTTCAAGTATAGTTTCACATCTAGGCTTGTGATCTAATTGGCATGATAACATTTAGGGATTATTTTTTGTTTAGCAATATAGATTTTAGGATAACTTTGTGGTACGGCATTTCAAATCATAACGTTTGGTCTTCGGTGATTTAGATTATAAATTGTGTTCATGTTTGGATATATGATACTGTCATAGAGCTTTATCTTAAAATAAATCACTTTTCTTCCCTTATTTGGTTTTCTTGTAGAACAAATTGAAGTGTGCTGCTCTGCAGTTGGAATAAATGTTTTTCTTCCCTATCCAGTAATTCATCCTTTTTATTTAGCTGGATGTTGCATTTTTTTCAAAATCCCTTTATGAAAAGCCTGCTGAATGAACCCCATCCTGTTAACTTACATCACCTGTATTTATCCACCTGTATTGTTTCGACTGCATAATTCTACCCCTTAATAAATGAAGCATTTTAATTCCACAGATGTTGCACAGTGCGCCTAATTTGATAAATTACTAATTTATCTCTCCTCCCTTATTTTTTCTCCCATTATTTACATGTAATGATATACCCATGTTAACTTTGCAGTTCAAAGTTTGGTTTGTCTTTTGCTCATATATGTATTTATTTTTTATCATGATGTGAAATAATGTAACATTTAATGCAAATTCAATTGAAAGATTCATCGCTAATGTCATTCAAAGGTATAGTACACCTTTGATGGTTTCAATTCCATCAGCCATTTTTGCTTTTTCAATTTGTATATTTGCTTTCATGCCTAAAAGGGTTGAAGTACCGCAATCGATATCACAAGGGTTAATCCTGGACTAATTGAAAAAATTACAAACTTTCAATATTTTACGGGCTGGGGTAACATAATACGTTTAGATTTTTCGCAATCATCGTTGAATTCAAGGAGGCTTTTGCTGTTCTTTTCATTCATTATGCAATAATGAAAATTGAAGTTGGAAGTTGAATGTGGATATAGTCGGATGAGTTACAGAAAGGCATTAAATGTGTACAAAAGCATACAAGTAAATGCCCTTTTGGCTCTCAGCGGAGATTAGGATGTTCTTATATCAGAAGCATATTGTCATATTGACCAAGATATCTTGTCTTATAAATTTGTTATTTGCAGATCCTATGGGAGTGGTCGAGACTGAACCAAACATTGAGTTCCCTCCAGATATGGAAATGCCAGGTAAGCTTTTGAAAAATGAACAAGAGTTTTTGTTGGTGTTAATGTGGTATACTTTCATCTACTAGGTGTGATCACCATGCATCAAGTTTGGTATTTTTGATGTGTGTATGTGCATGTACAGTCAAACCTGTATTTAATAGTGACAACGTCTCTGTAAAGGCTACCATGTGGTCACCCATATTGCCTTCCTCTATAAGGAAACCTGCATTGAAAAACCTCTCTAGAATGGCCACCTGCCTGCAGTGGCTACTTATTGTATTTCCCTTGGGTGGCCTTGACTTGACTTTGAATGTTTATCCAAAAAGAAATTTTAAAAAAATGAATGGAAAACCCAATTCTTATGTTAGAAATCTACTCCCAGTTAATTTTTTTTGTTGCTGTCTGTACGTTTGAATGCATAGCAGAAGTGCTTTGAAATTGTTAGATCGACATTGACAAATTAAAAATGCTAAATTGGCATTATATTGACAACTCTATATTGTTTTATTGAGACTTGTTTATTTAGGACTGTTTACAAATGTATTTTGATGTATGCTCTCCAGAACCCCCTTTACTATTCGACTCGCATGCTATACATAATGTCATCTCTATATATGGAATCCATTTTGCATTCATTAACTGCCGCTCCATCCCGGCCCCCCCACTCAGGTTTCAAAATGTACCGCATGCTTGTTCCAAGACGCTCCGGCTCGTAACAAAAGAAAAAGGTCGCGCCGCATTGACTTTACACACCGGACTTTTGCTGAAAAGGGGGGGATGCTGAAAAAGCTTGTATAACAAAAGAAAAAGGTCGAGCTGCATTGACTTTACACACCGGACTTTTGCTGAAAAGGGAGGGGGGTCGGTTGGAACACGCATATGCGTACCCTAAATAACACTGAGTGGGGGGGCCGGGCGCTCCATGTTTGTCTGGCAATCTTTTGTTTCGTCTAGAGAAACTTTCTTCAAGAAATACGCTTAAAATAAAATTGCAGTTTCTATCATTGGAATTGTGTTTGATTTTCAAATTTATTTCGTGCATTCTTATTCAAATACATAATATTTCATTTGAATTGAATTTTTTAAAAATTAGTTAATATTGAGAAGTGAACTGAATTAGGTAACCACAAAAAGACGCCATCATTGAAAATTAATTGGATTGTTGAATCATGTTCTTTCAGTCGATGGCGACGAGGACGTCGAGGAGGAGATCGAGGAGTACGAGGAGACCCTGGACGATGGCACCATCCGCAAGGTCATCAAGCGACGGATCAAGAAGCGCACTGTCCAGATGTTCCCTGTGGAGGTTGACCCTTCGCAGTATCCCGAGGGAGCCTATGGCGATGATGACGATGTCAGGAGGTAAGTCGAATCTTCAGAATTTTTGATGATGTCTCTAGTTATTTTAAAGGCATCGTTTAACAGTGTTAAATCTGAGATGCATGGCCCTACGTGTTATCAGTGTCTATGATATGGTTTTAATGCTGAAGCCCTTAAAAACTGCGCCTTAAAATAATCATAAAGTGCCTCAAAAAAGTAAAAGTCTTTAAGTGTCAGGTTGTTATCATCCTCATTTTCCCCAATAGACTGTAGTGTTATAAAAACCGTTAGGAAAACAAATTTTTAAATTTCGATTTCCAATCATAAATATCTTGATAATCAGACAAAGTGATCGGCTTGTGAAGGTCATGGGGTTCCTGACGACCTATAGGCCTATAATTATCATCGCAGCATGATCTAAATCCAGGATATGGCTTCCGAATCTGAGACAAAGATTCCCAATCCCTTCAAGTATTTTGGGGTTTTTTTCCATCGATTTCTCATTACTTTTCAGGACTTCTCAGGTTTTCTCAAGATTTTGAATACACACAAGTTATATATCTAGACGATTGGTAGACTCTAACTATTTTTGACTCTCCTCTTGGTCCATCTCCAGGATCACAGTCCACAAGAAGGTCACGCGAAAGACCTTCATGAGAGATGGAGAGGAAGTGGATCAACAAGAGGAGGTCGAAACCAACATCGAAGAGGACGGTGTCGTCAAGGAGAACAGTGAACTACGGGAGGACCTCCAGCAGATCGTAGACGGACTTCTCAATGACCAGTCGATAGAGGGCGAGGGCACGACGACAGTCGTCGTCTCAGAAGAAACGGTGGAAGGAGAAGAATCTGAAATTTAGATTGTTCTCTTTCCGTTTGTGTGTGTGTCGTGGTTGTTCAAATCATTTCATATCCTTGTAGAACTTTGAGAGGATCAAACTTTAGGAAGATATAAAAAAAGATCATAGCATTGTTTTACATTTTTCATTTATACATTGTATCGTCAGCAGAATGTTGTTTTATGACAAGAAAAGGAATGATAACGGCGAATTAAATTACTAGGATTGAACATAAACCTGTGTGGATACAGTTCAAATATTTGATATTTCTACGAAAGTGAGAATATAAGAGAGCATTCTTTAGAAACGTATCATAGAATTAATCAAATAATAACTTGCTTTCTTATTGTAAACAAATTTGAATACAATTATTGTATATCCATTCATTACATGTGTACTTGGTTTGATACATGAAGATTATTTGACAACCGATCATTCTGTATTGTTAGTCATAATTCCTGCTCTGTAAAATGGAGAAGGAAGTTTCAAGCAAATGCTATATGTAGGTACTTGTAATGTAGGGCTAGTGCAAAGAAGAGGTCACAAAACTTGCGTGAACTTTGACCTTTGATCCAGAGCAGGCTGCCTGGATATTCACTCTTTGACTGGACTTGGATTATCTTGTAATTATTGTACATGTTTCATAATAGACAAAGTGATCGTTTGTGTGTGCGTGGCTGTGTCATGAAGTAGATTCTTGTGTTTGTCGTTTCTCATGCTCGACAGATGCAATTTGAGAATTGGCAGATATTTGGGAAAGTAAACTGCTAATTGTGTTTTCTTACATGTATATCACGCTATATGGTGAACTTCTGCAAAAGTTTGGGAAGAGAATAACAGAATGGTGTTTGTGTAAGGAGTGAAATATAAATGTTGAATAAAGATATTAAATCTGGAAAAATTATGAAATGTTTCTTTGGAATGTAGATGGATTTGGTAAATGGGATCTTGTGTATTGCTTTACCCATGCTGATGCTATCATTCTTTAGAGAATCTTTGTTGTTTTGTCTGTATAAACATTGATCGTGAAAAGAAATTAAGCTTGCTTTATTGGATAGAGATTATGGATTTATGACTTTCTGCGGATTCACTCTTTTCGTTGGTGTAATTTCATGCCAACATTAGAAGCAACGTTTCATTCTGTTTTGGGGTATGATTTGTAGCGGTTAACTTGCCTCGGGTTTTAGCTTCAACTAATCAATCATTACCATGACATTTCCAAATGAAATAGATTATATCTGGGTGTATAATAATTGCATATTTGCTCATTTGTGATTTCAATATTCACTCGTAAAGAGGATTTCTGGAAACTAGATTGGTATAATAGTAGACTCTTGCCTGTGGTTCAGTGTAATGTTCGTAGATAATCTGTGATTTTGTGTGAAATTTCAATGAAATCTGTTTCGAAAAAAAGGATATGAATGCTGTATATGGCTTTACTATGGCGAATAAGAATATCGTCAATTGATTGACATAATTAATGAATTTAAACTGTGACATTCTTTGTTATTTGGAGGTGTTTATTCTGATCTTAGTGCATGCCGATGCTACCATAGCAATTACGTAATCCCATATAGAGTCTGTCGACATATTTTGTGCAGTACTTGTATGGTCTACTCCTGTGTATACCCCCCAAGATATTTTACCATGTGATATAATATTATTCTAAGTGCAACAAATGGATAGGAATCGATAAGGCATATTTTGACTTAATTTCTTTCGCCAAAAAACAATCATGGCATAATGGTTTGCATATGAATTTAGAAATTATCTAGCTTCAATGAAATATTTGATTAATCACAACATGTAGTTGCTATATTATAGAGTGTTTTTCTGTAGTTATCTATCGGCGTGACGACACAAGAATGAAATAAAATGTTGATTTACTTTCCAAGTTACAAGCAGAAAAGTATGATATATATTGCGATGTGATTGTTTCTTCAAAAACACTGGGTAATTCATCCTCTTTTTTTCCTGTGATAATGGTAAATATATATATAGTTCAAATGTTATTGCAGTGCAGATTATAATTGATAGATTAGGCAATGTTTACTGCACTTTAATAAGAAAGATAGAATGGGTAGCTGTGTAAATGTACATCAATAAGAATTGCTTGAATAGCTGAAAGTTAATAGTAGACAGCTCCATAGGATCTATATATTAAACAAACAAACACTGCAGTACAAGTGCACAATGTGAAACTGGTGTATTTATGACATCTCTTAGGACACTGGTGCGTATTTATGTCGGCATTTGGTGAACTTGGAGTATGATGTAAATTCCGCTTATTCAACATTACAAAAACAAAAAAAATTGGTTGTGATATTTTGAGTTCTTCCTACAAAGAGGGAGGTATTTCATACATTGTTTTTCTCTCTTTTTTTGTTTCCTGATGTGGATGTATAGAGCTCTGTTTCATTCTTGAGATACAATTGAAAGAAACAAATTATGGTAAACAGGAAAGCGTGTGATACAGCCGTTTGCAGAAGAAAAAAAAAAAATCATGTGCGTTTATTCTAAGGAGAAGGGTTATCTGTCTGCACGTTCCCAGTAAATGAGAAAAAAAAACTTCAGAATGTTGTTGTCGTTGTTGTCTTTTTGTGTTCTTGAGGAGATAGCAGAGATTGAGAGAGAACAGGGAGAGTGCACGGGCTGAATGAGGAAGGGGAAAGGAAACAAGAGGGTAAGGGAGATTAGGGGAGGGGGAAGGATCTGCACATTCTAAAAAGAATTAAAAAGAAGAAGAAAAAATTCTGAAATTTGTTTGTCGTCTTTTTGTGTCTGTGGGAAGAGAGTGGATGCTGAGATGGAACTGGAAGAGTGCAGAGGCTCGAGATGAGGGGAAATAAGAAAGAGAGAAGGAGAGAGAGAGAGAGAGAGAGAGAGAGAGAAAAAAAAGCTGAGATCGGCACGTTCCCTACCAAATGTCATTGTCTGTTTGCATCTCTTGTTGAAAATGAGGTACACTATTGTGAGAAATTACTGTTGGGGAGATAAGCAGAGAACGGGATGGAACAGGGAAGAGGAGAAGAGGAAAGGGGGAAAAAAGAGAGAGGGAGAGATGAGAGAGAGAGAAAGAGTAAAATAAGAAAAAAAAAACATGATTGTCTCGTTATTGTCATCTATTCGTGCACATGTCTCAATTTGTGAGTGAGGTACACTAGAGTTAAAAAAACTGATCGAGAGATTGGCAGGGGCTTGAAAAAGAAGAAGAGGAAAGGGATAAAAGAAAGTGAGAGACATGAGGAGAGATAGAGAGAGATGAGGAGTGAGAGAGAGAGAGAGAGAGAGAGAGAGAGAGAGAGCGCCCACATGCATACAACCAACGCACACAAACACACACACACACACACACAGTTGACTAGAGCAACATATTGTTTTCATCGGAGGAGATCTACCTTTACCTTTGGAATCTTAATCCGGGATCTTAATTAACAGAAAAAGGGGAAGATGCAGCTATTTGAGACTTTGTAAAGAAACTATCAAGCCGTGCATTAATACATAAAAAGATCAGAAAACAAAACAAAACAAAAATAATCAGATTTAAACAATCTTCACTGCTGTTCAATAATGCATGGAAAAAGGAGAAAATATGAAATTAGTCTATAGTTAATAATTGACAGAAAAGAAAATGTTTATAGGCCATGTCCCAGAATATTCTATGTTATTCTCGTGTTACGTCCAGTCATCGATTGCTAGAATTAGGCCAGTCCGAGTTGCTGGCTGCTTTATAGATTTGACTGACGTAACGAGAAATTCATAAAGGAGATGGGTCCCCAGGGCATGGAAGGGGGCGGAACCCTCCACGCCCCAAAACGAGGGGGGGGGGTGTGATATGTAATGTATCTGGGGAGTCTCGCCTTCTTGTATTATTTAAAAGCTTCTTTTTTAGGGGGTGCTTTAAAGCTTATCAGTAGGTTTACAGGAGGGATTAGACCACCCTGCAAGGCCACTGGATAGGTGGTTATCTCATCAACTCAGCTCTCAGTTAACATAAGAAAAAGAGGATCATGGGGGACCAATGGTCACCGATTAGGCATTGTTTAATAAAGAGAGGGCGCAAGCATATTGCGACAAGAAGTGCAGTTGGTCTTTAAAAAGGGGGCGATTGCGCATAGTTATTTAACAACAGCAACCCATATTGGACAGATTGGCGACATTGGCCATCTATTCACAGAATTTGGGCAACTTGCACTTGCCGTTAGTCACAACATGGCGTATATTCTTGTTTTGTGCTCTCTCGACAAAGCAGTATTCGCCATAATAATTGCGTCCAATTTGAACTGGGTTGGCCAAACTCACGTAATCAATGGCTCGAAATCAGCGATGCTGAATATTCATCCTGATATACGCCTCCGTATTTGCTGATGATTTTATAATTCACCGAAATCTGATCAATAATATTTCGGCCAGGGCAACTTGTTTATACAGCAAACCAGAATCAACAAAGCAGTTGAACCTCGGATCGCCGTTCGTACTCAACATATATGTTTTTCATTTCATTTTGTTGGTTTTCAATCAAAAAACGAGACTGATATCGTATCAGTCTATCACTAATTTTTTGTATCTACCGCTTTGTTTCCCCCTTCATTTAGTTACATGATTGTGTATATCTTTCTCAATTCGTAAAGGCTATAAATCGTTCAATTTTTGGTCCTATGCACCGTTATCGATGTATTTGAATCTTAATAAATTTCAATATTCTTTGGTTGTTGTGGCTTGTTGAATTTTGTTAACCTTTGTCAGAATAATTTCAATGGCACAATTTTTTATATTTGTAGGGCCAATATTTCAATATCTTTGGTCGTTGTGTGGATTGTTGAACTTTTTAAACCTTTGTCAGCAAAATGTTGTCAGTGGGCAGATTTTTATATGGCCAATTTTATTTCCGACTCTAGATCCTCCGCTGATCATTAGTCTTAAGGTTTGGGAAAATTGTGAACCTACACATTTTTGAGCAACAGCCACCGCATAATCTTTCGTTTAATGTACTATAATGAAGAAACCGGGGGGGGGGCGTTTCACAAAACTTGTCATCAGTGACAGAAAACAGTTTTTGTTATAAGCTAGTGAAATCCTTACTTCTGATTGGTTATCAGCAGACTTGTCACTGATTTTTGTCATTTGTCATTGAAAAAAGGTTTTGTGAAACAGGTCTCAGGCCGACATCAGTATTTTTCTACGATTGACAAAATAGAATCGTGTAATATAGGATTTCCCGGCCAAATTCAAGAGTTTGTCATTCAAATTAATTTGTCTTGCGTTCAAATTTGACGGTTTTAGTGCAGTCAGGTATATCTCGGGTATATATTCCCTTTTCTTGTTTTCAAATCTATGGAATTTTCGTTAGAATCTATGTTTCATTCAAATTAATGAACAATGTGCTTCTTTCGCTAATTGGTCATTCGATTTGGCGCAACACGATTTTCTGACAATGCGACAGTGTACTTTTAGCATTCTAATTCATTTGTAGCATTCAAATTAGCACTTTGTGCACTTAGATTGATGGTCAATATACATTTCTCGTTTATTACACACTTTTTATAGCGCATTCATTTTCTTTCAAGATTGTTTTTTTCACGTGTATTTCATCATATTTCATTTTCTTGCATTTATACACTTACACTTATTAGATTTATCAGATATTCATCAGCATTTAAGTTTGATTGATAAGAAAGAAAAAAAAAAACGACTTGCATCTACGGACCTGATGGTCTCAGTATATTTGTTAAATATTCATGTAAGGAGGTTGTTTGGTATATGTTTCATCATAAATGTATCATAATTCCATCATAATTTCATTATGGAAGAAGGGTACAATATTGTGACGGGGGTAGGGACTACAGTCAACAATTTGAACGTGATTCATTATTTAGCCATGTCTTTAGCCATCGATCTGCTGGCGGGCAAGTAAACTATGAAACTCTTTAAGAAAAACAGAGGGATGTGCAGGGTATAAGAGACGATGTGAATTACTTTTGTAAAATTCCGAGTCTGTAGTAAAAAGGGCGATCGAGGGTACCCCGACCTTTCCCGGGTATATGAAGATGTCCGTGCAAAAATGCCTTATCCCTTGATTTCGCCCCTTCTTCACTTTATGTCTGACTACACCCATCTGCATTGTCCTGAAAATAAATTAATGGAATAACAGCTTAGACCCCAATGGCAAATCATGCATTTTAGCTGCATTATTTAAACACTGTAAAAGTATTACGAAAACCAATGACAGGGGTTACTTTGAATGATAAAAATTACGCTTCGACAAGTGAATATTAATTTGAATGCCAATTGAGCAGTTTCTAATTTGAATGACAGATCTATAAAACCCTTCGACCAAAATCCTAAATTAAATACAAAATCTGGAAAATAGAATGATAATTGGCATGGCAAAGCCGATCTGCGCTAACTTAAATGCAAAGTAAATGAATTCGAATGACAAACACGTAAATTTATAAACAGAGTTTTAAGTTGATTGTCAGCTTTATTTTCATTTCAGATTCGATGTATACATATTTTTTTGTTTCAAAATGTGTAGGTGGTAGGTGGACAAAATAAGAAGTTCCGCTTTTTATCAGCTACTCCCGTTTGGCGCGCCCCAATAAAATGAGCTTGTCGTCTGTGTCTCCCCAAACATTACGTAAACAGATTTGCATGTACATTATAGCGCGCACGACGTTATCATCATCAGCCGAAAAAA
>BEXV01001729.1:35212-50928 GCA_003118195.1 Hemicentrotus pulcherrimus
GAGAGAGAGAGAGAGAGAGAGAGAGAGAGAGAGAGAGAGCAAAGTTTGTTATTGACAGTAATATAACCACTATGCATGATATTGTTTGATTATCTTGTAGGGCTGCTGTGGCTGTGTTGGGTAAGATGTATCAGATGTTGGGACGTCTCACAGGCAACTCCTATACAGACACCATCCAAAGTCTTATCAAGGCTCTGAAAAATGCAGAGGTAAGACTCATTCTATCACCCTGTTGCTATTACGATTCTACTACAGTCAAACCTGCTACATAGACAGTTGTTTCCCTTGAAAATGGCTTCTCATTGAAACTAAAGGAAACCTACATGTACATGTACTAAAGGAACCTGTCTATAAAGACCATTTTTTGTGTTTCCCTTGTGCGGACGGTATAGACAGGTTTGACTGTACCAATACTTTCACTGACTGAACCATCTCCTAACTCTGCTAGATATTTGTTTACGTATTGACATTTACAACGGTGCATCTTGTTATTTTATATTGTTATTATGGTGCTTGTGGGTTCATGAAATACATCTTAGATTTGAATCCCTTCATGTTTGTGGGAGTGTTGTTTAGTATATTATCTTATAAATGGAATTTACATGTATTCCTTTCTTCTTTATTCTTTTATTTAATTATGCCTGTCTCATACACTTCTTACATGTAGCTTCATTTGTCATATCTTATTTACTTTTAGCAATTATTGTATTTCAGGAAAACTTATTGATTCACACACAACAATATCCCTGATAATGGAACTTGCATATATTCTCACATTTCTTATAAAACATATGAACTTGGTTATAACTCTTAAAATGCTATACAATTACATTGTGAAGTATTCTTAGCTGCGTCATTGAATTGTAAAGATCATCGAGACTTTGTAAGAAATCTGTCTAGACAGGAAGGGGTGTTTCACAATTATTATAATTATTTTAAAGTTCACATAAATTTTTGTAAAAATGCTCTAGATTTTTAGTAAATTCATGATGATAACAACCCATATGACATGCCAACATGAGAATATGAATTGAGTCCTTTATATTATGAATAGAATGTAACCTTTGAATTTGTTTGACTTCAGTTAATAACAAATGACATGTAGAAGAGGCACTAATGAAATCTCTGCTACAAAATGTGCAAGCATACAGGTACATGTAGCAGATATCACACTTTACGCTTCTGTTAATGTCTAATGTATGTCACAAATAAAGCTGTGATTTGTAAAGCATTTCTTCTTAAACATTTTCTCTTTATTTCACTTGCAGTCAACGGGTCGCTGTGAGATAATGCTATGTCTACAGAAAATCCTTTTAGGTCTTGGCAGTGTAACCCAGCCTCAACACAGGGATATCTACAAAGCAGCACGTAATGCCCTACAGGATAGAACCATGGCTGTTAAAGTATCTGCAGCAAAGGTAGGTAGGATGTCTGGATAGATCGAAGGATGGAAGAGAGAATGAGGAGAGGATGGAAATGGAGTAGGTGTATTGATCATCAGTTAATTTGTAGATGGTAGGATAAATGAATAACATGACAGAAATATGTTGGTAGAACCATGGCTGTCAGAGTATCTGCTTCAATGATAAGTAGGATGTGTGGATAGAAAGAAAGATGGAAGGAAAGATGAATGGATGGAAGAATGGATATGGGATGAATAGGAGTATTGATAGGAGATTAGTTGATGGTTGGAGAAATGAATGATGAAACCAAGGCGTAATGCAGTACATGTAGGTTCCAATCCTGATAAAACATTGGCTGTGAGGTATGTGAAGCTAAGAAAGGTAGCTACAAGTAGATGATGCATTTTCAGCACATTTAGACCACATAAACTGAGCTTCAAAATAGAGTAGACTACACCTTTAATTAAGAAGATTGTGATAAAGAAAGCTTGGAGGCAATGTGGATTGATATCAAATTAATGTGGATGTAAGGGAGAGTAGGGAAATCTGGCAATCCAAGCTTGAGTTATACCAAGCTGTCATGGGGATTAAAGCTAGCTTCCTCTTCTACCCATTGCTTGAGAGGATTAAAATCAGGGTATTAAAATCAGGGGATTAAATCTCTGACCCTTAATCCTTCCTCCGTTCACAGTGCCTGGAGCAGCTTGCAGGGGAAGCTTCATTCATGATAACATCGGAGCTAGAGAACATAGTGTCTTCAAGCTTCAGAGCCCTAGATGGTTCTAACTATGATGTACGTAGTGCTGTGGCTCAGCTGCTTGGTGTTCTCTTAGCTCGAGCACTAACTCATCCCCCTCCAAGAGGTGAGATCAAAATCACTTTCCCCTCGCTTTACATACATCCACCATTTTGTCTGAGAATTGAAAGCAAAGCCCCTTTTAATATTTCCTTTTGTAAAATGCTAATTGAGAAAAAAAGAAGCGGACACTGTTTAAAATTAAGGCTTTCAAATAAATATTTAGTATAAAATTAACTTTTATTTATCAAAATAAACATAGATTAAAACTGTTAGAAATATGTAATTGAAATCATACCATTCATGTATGAGTGAGTGTAGCCATTTAATATTGAATGTGTCGCTGAAAGAAAATTACAAAATACATAGTTCATTATATTTTTGGGTTTATAAATTAACATTTTGAACAATAAAGAGTGTCTGCCTTTAGTTTGTGGGGAATTTAGATGTGTCAAATGGGTTCATAACCTATAAGGCATATTAGAACCTAGCATGTACCTAGAAATTACTGTCAAATCACACATTGATGTATATTTGCATCCATTGAATTGAATCTTGAATTATTACAAGGACCAAAAGAAGACATGAATACTGCATTATTGACTACCGGCAATACTAACTGTTTACTCATTACAAAATATTGCATTATGGTTTTGGCCTCATCGAACCGACATCGCCAAAATCCGACATTGTCCAAAATCCGACATTTGTCGACAAACCATGGTTTTCATGCATCCTATGAGGCGTTTTGACGCGTTTTTACAAACCAGGTTTGTATTAAACGTGTAAAAACGTGTCATATGACGTACGAAAACCAAGGTTTGTCGACTTACCTCCTTTGTGAATTTGGGCCTGTATGTCTCATGAAATCCCACCTATCTGTTCAAACATTTTAATTTATTTAATTGAATGTAATATCTTGACACTTAAAAGAAATACAATCATCATGCAGTGAATAATATTTATAATCTTTCAATTGGAATCTCTGTGCAGACTCTAAGGCCAAGCGGCTTTCCAATGAAGATATCCTAAACCTGCTGGCATCAGGCTTTGTGAAGGGTACGTCTGGTTTCCTCAAAGGAGGGTCAGGAGAACTACTCAAGGGAGGAGGAGGTATGGTCAACAGAGAGATCAGAGTTGGAGTTACTCATGTAAGTCATCTACGGCACAGGGCCCTGTATTATCAAACTTCTTATCAGTAACAAATGCTAAATTTCTATGACAAATTTGCGCTCAGCCAATCAAACAACATGATTTTTGTAGCTTATAGCAGTTTTTGTAACTTGTTATTGCTAATGAAACAGGACCCTGGTTTTAAATACTTCATTTAATTCAAGAAGATATATTCTGAGAAGATCAATTGGAATCATAATCTACAGGGAATAATTTTCCTCAAATTTTTTGATCAGCAATTTCAGCCGATGGATAAATATTTCAAATGAAATTCTGTACATTTCTATGGAAGAAAACTGCTACACAAAAGATATTTTGTATAGCAGTCATGCAAAAATGCATAGCAAATTGCGATGCGATACCAGGAAAATTATTCCCTGATCTATGATTTCATGATATCTCTCTTTCACTTGGTCTTACTCTGCCAAGAAGGGACATGGAGACCAAGAAGGATAAAGCAAAAGACCTTAAACAGAAAATGTGTGAAATATGCATGCTTACTGAAAATGGGCAAATAGCGTATCTCTTTGATATTAGTAACCCTCTGAGGTTACGCTGTCATGGTGCNGGAGAACTACTCAAGGGAGGAGGAGGTATGGTCAACAGAGAGATCAGAGTTGGAGTTACTCATGTAAGTCATCTGTGACACAGGGCCCTGTGTTCTAAAACTTGTTATCAATAACAAATGCTCAATTTCTGTGACAAATTTGCTCTCAGCCAATCAAACAACATGATTTCAGTAGCTTATAACAGTTTTTGTAACTTTTTGTTGATAATGAAACAGGACCCTGGTTTTAAATTGAAGAAAATATATATTCTGAGAAGATCAATTGGAATCATAATCTATGATTTCATGACATCTCTCTTTCACTTGGTCTTACTCTGCCAAGAAGGGACATGGAGACCAAGAAGGATAAAGCAAAAGACCTTAAACAGAAAATGTGTGAAATATGCATGCTTACTGAAAATGGGCAAATAGCATATCTCTTTGATATTAGTAACCCTTTGAGGTTACGCTGTCATGGTGCACACAAACAAATGATGCAGGTAGACTCGGTCTAAACAACATTGCTCATGATTACCACCATTCAACTTCAAGGCAAATTAAATCTAATCTATTTGTAGAGATGTTGTGGTCGAGTGGATATGTTATCAGACTGTCGATCACAAGGTCCGCGGTTCAAGTCCCGCCGCAGCACTAATGTCCTTTGGCAAGACATTGACCTACATTTGCCGCACTCAACCCTGGCAGGAATTAATTCCTTGAAAAAGCTAGAGCGCCGTAATGGCAGCCGTGCTAAAGCCAGGGTAATAATCGGGAGTACCAGGGGTATCAAGTCAGACAGACATTAGCGCTATACAAGAACCCACTACTATTGTTATTATTTAATACTTGTTGTTTTGTTAAAACTGATTTCATGTTGTTTGCTATTTCAGGCTTATGTTGTGTTGGTGAAGACCTTGGGTGGTCTTTGGCTGGAGCGTAACCTGTCTCTCTTCATGGAGCATGTCCTAGGCCTAGTAGCAAGCCCCAAGGCTACCCAGACCCATGTGGATGCTGTCTACTCTAGACGCTGTGTGACCTTCATCCTGCAGTCTACCCTAGGTCAGATGTTAGGAGAGAAAGCTCAGGTGTCTGCTTGTAAGGAGCTCTGTAGGATCATTGCCAAACAGATGAATGCTGTGGGTAAGTTATACACATGTCCTTTTATCACGTCAAAGCTGATGTTCCATAATTTATGGTTCAGCACATTTACTTTTGATTCATAACCCTAAAACATGAACCAGAAGGTTGTGGTTTATTTTTGAAAGTTATTTGATCTTACATTATGAGATTTGATGCAAGGAATTTAAAATCATTAAGTGATAAGGAATGGACAACTTAGAATTCAATGTTTTGTTTTCTTTTGTATTAATCTGGCAGTAAATATTGAATTATTTTATGTGCCAGTTTAAAGAAGAAAGCTTCTGATTCATTTTACCTTAAGAGTATCCCAGTTGTTGATGGATGCTCTTTCATTTTATCTTGTTACAATTAGAAGGTAGAATAAGTTTTCCCTGATTTTTAAACATTTAAACGAAGCATTGGAGGTATGGTTAACAGCATCAATAATGCACAGAAAGTATAACAAATGGGGGATAGTAATAAATATAAGAGATTATGTTTTTTGTCATAGACTAGTAGTGATTGATCCTTTGTGATTTGTTTTCAGATCCTGTGGAGGCTGATTGCAAAGGATCTGATGTGTTTGTGAGTCAGCATGTATTAATCTGTGCCCTGCAGGAGTTAGGGAGCCTGGTGAGGACTCTAAGATCATGCTCTGCTCCACTCCTGGGAGAATCATCAGCTAGTAAGTCATTCTATAACATCCTTATAATGCTCATTAACTGGTTGCTGATGGATGAGCAGCCTAACCTCTGTACTGCCATATTTCACATCCTTCATCCCTGCTTTAGTTAGAATGCGTCAACACTCACAGTCCCCGCACATATCTCTTACACAGACACTGGAGTGGCCTACAATGCCTAAATAAGAGTGTCATATACTGCATTCTGTTATCTCATCATTTAATTTAATTATCAGGACAAGCCATGCCAACAAGGTAATTGTAAGATAATTACAATAACAATAATCTAAGTCTCAGCGAGCCATGTTAGAAATTCTAAAAGTTGTTCCTTTAATGTGGTAGCAGATTCTCTTTATTTCTTTGATGACATAGCTTTGTAGCAAGGGAGAGAAGGCAATGTTGCCTTTCTTTGGTTTAATGTTCAATAAATCATGTTTTGTTAAGATGAAAACATCTGAAAGCAAAGCTATTCACTAGTGAATGGGAGGTAATCTATAATCTGCACACACCCACATACAAAATGATATATCTCACTTCTGTAAGACTTCCTGAGAATCAAAATGACATTTCCAACTTGTTCTATTTGCAGATATGTGCTACACAGTGCTGTCTGTGCTCCTGCACCCTAGCCCAGCGGCTCGGTTAGCTGGTTCTTGGTGTGTACGCTGTATCTCTGTAGCACTGCCGTCTCAGTTGACCAGGATGTTAGATGGTTGTATGGAGAGGATGGATAAGTACAAGAGCTCTCCTGAGGCTGTGTCTGGATACAGCTTTGCTATTGCTGCCATGCTAGGTGCTGTCAGAAGCTGCCCGTTAGGAATACCTCATGCAAAGGGAAAGGTAACAAGCTTTTCACACGTTTTTGACATTCTAGTCACTTCACATGAATATAAAAAGCCATTTTTTTCCTTTTCTGTGGGTTACACTTTAGAAATGTAATAACCAACTTTACTTGCTAATGATCTTTGTAAGAAATCTCTTTCTCTCTTTCCGAGAGAGAGCAAAGCAACCTGTCATAATTCATTCAAGATGCAAATTTGAAGCTCGTGCCTTCAAATAATGCTCACTGAATCAACAGTGTCATATTGCCTAAAGTAAGATTAGATTTTAATTTTTTTGTATAACGAAGTAAATACAACATGCTTCAAATTTCTGTATCCTATAAGACAAAGCTAAGTGAATATGTGTAATACCTTTGTTGCGTGTAGTTTCCGTTTATTTACATGTTGTTTAAAAATGTACTGTGGTTGACCTTGTCATATCTGAACAAGCCTTTACTGTTATTTGATATGAGTCTAAGCAAATGCAACATGAATGTTTGTTTCCTTTCCATGTGACCTTTCAGCAAGTATTCAGTATGGCTGAGGATCTCCTGAGGACAGCCTCACAGAACAGTCGCATGTCACTGCACCGTACACAGGCTAGCTGGCTCATTCTAGGGTCAATCATGACATTAGGTAGGTTCATTCAACAAACTAAACATTTGATGATGCTGACCAAATACA
Source organism: Hemicentrotus pulcherrimus (assembly GCA_003118195.1). Lineage (NCBI taxonomy): Eukaryota > Metazoa > Echinodermata > Echinoidea > Camarodonta > Strongylocentrotidae > Hemicentrotus > Hemicentrotus pulcherrimus. The sequence goes on from BEXV01001729.1 coordinate 42,438, forward strand.
GGATTCTTGAAACCAAACTGAAAATCACATTGTGTCACTTTTTGGTGTTTTTGTGGTGCGTTGTCAAAAATTTAGGATAATTTAGATAATTTATTTTACTCTATATCCTTGCCTTTTATTACATGTATAGGGACCTATAATTTACATACCTGAAAACAAATGAAGTAACCACTCAGATATCTTTGTAAGGACTGGAACCCTTTTTTCAGATGTGAATGTTGGTTGGAATCAAAATAAGGATAACAATAAAGTTTTCATTGAAGTTCCTCCTTATTGGAATAATGAATATCACCATATCATCATAGATTGCATATCAAATTCTTTTCATTAACTAGGATATTAATGACCTCCACTCACTAAGTTTTCATCACTGTTTTCTCTGCAGGCACTCCTGTTGTACGGAATCACTTACCCCGCCTATTACTTCTTTGGCGTAATGCCTTTCCACGATCGTCTCGCGAGATGGAATCTGAGAAAGCACGAGGGGATGCCTTCACCTGGCAGGTTATGCTTGAAGGACGAGCTGGAGCGCTATGTGGTAAGTTCTAAATTCGGGTTTTCTCTGAAAGGAACTAATGTAGCTAGAACAATGTTGGGCAGCTTTCACTGCAAGCCATACTTAATGGTCAAACAGGATTGCGGGATATTAAGTTTTTATCTGATTAGGTTTATCCAAAAAGAACTGGCTAGAATTCTTTAGCATACCTACATTTGGCAAGTTATACTGAAAAGCTTAGCTTGGTGCTCTTTGGTAATTTCTCAATTTACTTGTATCTTGGAGGATCTGGCTAGAAATCTATTGGATAACCTTCGACTGGCAGGTTAAACTGGAAGGCCCGGTAAGCCTGCCGTAAGTCTTTTATTTGGGTTATCTTCATGGAACAGGATCAGAAATAGAATCACACTGGAAAATGTTATGAAAACTATGGTCTTTTATTGAAAAGTACTGTTCAGTAATTAAAGTTAGTTTTCTGGTTATGAGTTATGAATTTGTTCATGATGTAGGAAATTGAAATGCTCTTGTAATACTGGGACTGTGTAAACCAGCAAATTATGACATCTTACGAAAGATATGGGACCATTTTTATAAAACCTTCCTAAGCTACTTGTCAAATATTTAACAAGGCTGTAGCACATAGGATTAGTAAGATTTGATTAATACGAGCCCAGATCCACTCAAAAGCACAAATACATATTGGACTATCTGTCATCATTAACTTCTGGGGAATACTACTACTACTACTAATAGTAAATATAGTGGGTTCTTGTCTAGCGCTCATGTTTGTCAGACTGGACACTACCGGCGCTCCCGATTATTACCCTGGATTTAGCACTGCTGCCATTATGACGCACTAGCATTTCAAGGAATTAATTCCTGCCAGGGTAGAGTGTGGCAAATGTACATCAATGTCTTGCCAAAGGACATTAGTGACGCAGCGTGACATATCCACTAGACCACGACATGAATACTTTTAGAGTAATCATGCAAACATACATAGTAAGTAGCACTGCAGTGTATTGATGTATGTCTCTACTCTGTGTCTGTCCAGCCATGCAGAGTTTTATCCGTCATTGACCAGAGCTGATCAGTGATGATGTCGTCAGGAGGCTGATGACCCCTCTGGAATGTGCTATGTCGATGCTATCTGAGTAAGTTCATCTTGTGCGTTTGTTTCACCTGATTGCTAAGAAAGCATGTGTATGTTTGTAAGTAAGCAACCAGGGGTCCAACGGCCTTAAGTTCTCTCCCAGGGATAATGAGGATGCCTTAAAGACACTCAGTACTTAGCTCTCATGGGGAATTCAACACAGTTAGGGTGTTTACCCAATAAGAGGTGCTGTCAATCACAAGAATATAGCCTTCAATTTTATGACCACCAGGCCTAATGTAACGTACTGCATTTTCAACCCATTCCCCCACATGGTAAAGTCATTATCTCACTTTTCCGACACACGAAGACTCTTGAAAGACGAGGGGGTATTTCGATTGGCCAACAGGTTCGCTGTGTGCAGGCCTAATACCTGTACACATGTTCATGATTTTTATTATCCACCAAGTCTGGTGTCGGCGAATTATGGCCTTCTGCACATGGAAACTGAAGAGTGACTCCTTTAACAGCGCATCAACTTAGATTTGAATCTGGGACCTCCCGGTTACGAGACCACTGCTCTACAACTGAGCCATCGCGCCTCCTGCTATTAGAAAGATTGAAAAGTTGTGTCAATTAAACAATAAATACAGTTTTGATATGTCCTCCATTCGATAAGCTTGTCTAAATATTTACTCTTTGCCTAGAAAGGTCAAGCTGATGATAGTGCTTTTCAGGCTTTTGCCCCATGACTGTAGATAGATCTCCAAGGATTTGTCTGCCTTATCCTCATAAGGAATCTTCTTATAAGGCTTTGAAAGCTATAATTGTATTCAGTCATGGACAATAACTTTTATTTCGGATATGCTAGTTTATTTTTTAAAACTCTTTGAATCTTTAAACCTCTCTGTGAAACGGTTTAATACCTGTAAGTGTATTTTAAATGAATTGATTGTATGATGACTTGATTTGATGATGTTATGCCTATCTCTCTCTGTTGCAGGATCCATGAGGTGATCAAGTCTTATGGAGCTCACTTGAAAGCTTGTGCTGCTATGGTTAGACTCAGACTGTATGAAGTACTCAGACAGCTGCCGCCTAAATCATATGAAGGTAGTCATGGCTTACTCTTCATTCAACAAGTTCTCATTCTAATAATTCTAAAATACAGTCAAACCTGTCTTAACAACCACCTGTCTGTAACGACCACTTAAAATCCCCCTTGTGAGATTTGATGTAAGAACGTGTACTCAACGGCCACCTGCCTAATGCAACCAAATGTCTTTCATTTTGCTTCCGCTGGCCACCGTTTTTTTTGCTCGACTGAGCTGGCTCTTATAAAGCCACAGAGAATTGTTTGCGCACTGGCGGGTCTGCGAGAGGCGGCGCGAGTGGGCGGCGCCCTGTCAATCAATTATTCAAATCAAAATGGCTGCCAAAGCCTACCTGTCTACAATAGCCACTATTTGTGTTTTCCTTGGGTGGTTGCAATAGACAAGTTCGACTGTACATACCGGTATTTGAATGTACTCCGATGGATGTGATTCCTGATATTTCGTCTGTATTTTCGCGAAGTGACGGTAGTGAATGAAAATCGCAATTCAATTCAATTTGCGTACAGATTTTTCTCTCTACTGTCACTTCGTGAAAATAGGAACGATTTGTGTGTTTTGGCAAAATCTAAAGAAACTAGTGAATTAATAGTGACCTCGCCATTTATTATTTATTATGCAAAAAAACAACCACAAATTTGAAACACAAATCCTTCCCTGTGTACCATGTTACTAGTGTGGTTGTAGTAGGCCAGGAGCCAGTATACCTGACTAATGCCCATTATCTATACTACAAATGTGTGTCCCTGTAAATTAATATCCTATGTGGTTGGTGAGGGGGGGGGTCCTAATACTACTGTGACAGTGTCAGATTATGAGTTGGGATCTGTCTCAATTACCTTTAGTTGTATGTTGACTTATCTCAACTTTTTGTTTTGGTTAGGTGAAAATAAAAGAAGAACTTGATATCAAATAATTAGAAATATTTTGCAACCCTGAGATACAGGCATGTGTTTTATGATATGAACTAATCTTCCACTCTGTATGTGTAGGGAGCTTCATTCCTCTGTTACGAGAGCTGGTTGCTGAGTTCACCCTGACAGATAACCCAGCTAACACCACCACATCTCGTCTGCGCTCCCTCTGCCATGAGAATGATTCCATCATACTAGGCTCCTGGATCCAGGATACAGATCACAAGTCAGTGGAGCTACAGCTCCAGCCAAACAGTGCATCAGGATCAGGAGCACTTGAGCATGATCCATCATCTCTCTACTGGGAGATCGGTCATGTAAGTATATCTCTCTATGTCTCTCCATTTGTATCTGTCTCTGTTTCTATCTCTGCCTCTGTCCCTGTCTCTGTGTCTGTGTCTGTGTCTGTGTCTGTCTCTGTCTCTGTCTCTGTCTCTATCTCTGCCTCTGTCTCTTTTAACGTATATATCTACGTCTCTATCTCTGTCTCTATCTCTGTCTTTGTCCCTGTCTCTGTCTCTGTCTCTGTCTCTGTGTCTGCCTCTGTCTCTGTCTCTGCCTCTGTCTCTGTGTCTGTCCCTGTCTCTGTCTCTGTCTCTGCCTCTGTCTCTTTTAATGTATATATCTACGTCTCTATCTCTGTCTCTATCTCTGTCTTTGTCCCTGTCTCTGTCTCTGTCTCTGTCTCTGTGTCTGCCTCTGTCTCTATCTCTGCCTCTGTCTCTGTGTCTGTCCCTGTCTCTGTCTCTGTCTCTGCCTCTGTCTCTTTTAATGTATATATCTACGTCTCTATCTCTGTCTCTATCTCTGTCTTTGTCCCTGTCTCTGTCTCTGTCTCTGTCTCTGTGTCTGCCTCTGTCTCTATCTCTGCCTCTGTCTCTGTGTCTGTCCCTGTCTCTGTCTCTGTCTCTGCCTCTGTCTCTTTTAATGTATATATCTACGTCTCTATCTCTGTCTCTATCTCTGTCTTTGTCCCTGTCTCTGTCTCTGTCTCTGTCTCTGTGTCTGCCTCTGTCTCTATCTCTGTCTCTGTCTCTGCCTCTGTCTCTGTGTCTGTCCCTGTCTCTGTCTCTGTCTCTGTCTCTGTCTCTATCTCTGTCTCTGTCTCTTTTTATGTCTATATCTACGTCTCTATCTCTGTGTCTTTGTCTGTCTCTGTCTCCATCTCTATCTCTATCTCTGCCACTGTCTCTTTTTCTGTCTATATCTACGTCTCTATATCTGTGTCTTTGTCTGTCTCTGTCTCCATCTCTATCTCTATCTCTGCCTCTGTCTCTTTTTCTGTCTATATCTACGTCTCTATCTCTGTGTCTTTGTCTGTCTCTGTCTCCATCTCTATCTCTATCTCTGCCACTGTCTGTGTGTCTCAATCTGTCTCTGTCTTCTCTGTATATATATCATTCTTTCTTTCTACTCAACATGGTATCATTGGTATTATAATGGGATCATATTGATCAGAAAATTGCAAGGTAGTGACTTTAACATGCCATATTCTGAATGTAAATGATACTAAAATATTTGTCCTTTCCACATGCTTTTGCATATGAAGGAATCTGTTTGGAAGAAACTCACATCATTGTTTTTAAAATGAATATTGTTTGAAGCCTTTGGGTAAGATTTTAACCTAATACTCTGCTCTGCATGTATGTAGTCTGAATAATACTGACTTTGTTTGTCAGCCAAATAGAAAAGGACATGGTTCAAGAGACTTTCTCCTGTTAAAGGAGTCATCATATTGTATCATTGATTTCATGGTTATTGTTCCTTCTTTCCTTCCCTGAACTAAGTTGATGTCAAACTGGCATTGTTTGAGTCTCATTTGTTTATGTGGTCTGCTTGATTTGATTGCAGGAGGATGAGGTGCCAGGACCCATGCCTCTAGGAGTGGCTGTCATAGATGCCTCGGTGACCCTCTTTGGAGTAGTGTTCCCTCATGTTGCGGACAAACATAGGAATAAGATCCTAGAACACTTTCAGGATTGTATTCAGAATGCTAAATCAGCCAGACAACAAGCAGTACAGATCAATATCTTCACCGCTGTACTCAGTGCGCTCAAGGTTAGAATTAAGGCTTGTTCACACATGGCGCACTCAAGGTTAGAATTAAGGCTTGTTCACACATGGTGCGGTAAACTGCAGTTCTTTGCATCTAAATGAATAGCAACACTGCGCTCAACAAAAAACTTTCACATATTAACGTAGCTCTGTGTTACAAGATATATAAATGAGAAGCAATTACACTTTATATCATGAATTTGCTGCGTCATATCTGAATGATCCTTTGGGGTGATAAGTCAGTCTGTTTGAAAAGGAAATAGTGGGGAAAATCTATTGAAATATTACCATTTTATTCCTATACAAAACAAATATTTTGTAAGGGAAAGGTCATTGGAAGATGTTTGATAAATGGCATTATGATCTGACTTCACTCCTTGGAAATCAAGTCTTTCATAGGCAAAATTTAGAGATCATAAATGTATTGAAACTGCTTCAAAAATGAAATACTGGTACTAGTAAACCATTGTACCCTTATACGACTGTTAACAAGAATGTAATGTAAGTAGATAACTAAAAACTCTAGTGTCACATATTGATCATTTCTCAAATTATCTGTGATACACTGCACTAAGTGTGCTAGGGAATGAATCTTCTGCACCACAGTTCATACTGCTCTGCCTGCCTGAGTCATAGATCTATCGTGTTTATTCACAGGGCCTAGCTGATGCCAAACAAAGACTTGTAAACACCAAGGTTAGAAATGCTGCATACGCTTTGATCATGGTAAGTAAAAAAGCAGCCATGATAGCTACAAATGTATTTGGTGTTTTATTCCCTGTCAAGGTCTGAAAGATGAATTTTCTGAAGGGGGGGGGAGGGGGTTTGACTTTTGGGGACTGATTTGGTTTGTTTTGGGATTTTATTTCTTCCATTACCCTTTGTGGATGATTCTCCACATCTAAGTGCTACATCTGTGTTATTATTCCCTCTCTTATTCAACTAAAATTGTTTGTCTAAAGTGACATTTTTGTGCAATGAGCCTAATATTCCTAAGCATGGTCAATTGAACTTTTTTGAATATTTGATAACATTGCTTTAATTATTTTGATAACTACTTATCCACATCTTTTACACATTTGTCTAAATCTTATTGCCACGTGATGTTACCATTGTTAGATTGCTTTTGTATTTTTATGTTTGTAGTACAATGTAAATATCTGATATCTGATATCCTACATGTATGTAAAAAAACAGACAATATCAGTCTTGAGCTGCATGTCATTATTTTCTTTTTTGATATACCAATTCAATTATTACTGACAAAATGAAATGATCCTTGGCATGTTCAAGCTCCCTTGGACACAGAGATTACAAAACTTGTTTTGTCTCATGTTGTATGAGTATCACATTGGAATATTGGATGAGTAATCATCATTCTGGATGGTTAAAGCTGTTTAGAGAGCTCTAGGCTGTATTCCATTTCTTGCAGACTATCGTTTTTGTGTATTTTGCTTTGATGTAAGAAATATGTACCGGTATACTACGTGTTAATGTGATTGTTGTTACAGGGTGCTCTTAACAATGGCAACCCCATCCTGAGATGTTCAGCAGGGGAAGCCTTGGGGAGAATGGCTCAAGTAGGAGGGGATAATACCTTCATTGCTCAGACTGCTCAGATGTGCTTTGATAGGTAAATAGGAGAGAGTGTGGGAGTGTGGATGGAGATGGTGAGCAGGATTGAGTTAGAGAGAGGCAGATTAAGGAGGAACAGATAGACAGAGAGGAAGAAGAGATAGACAGAATAGAAAGAAACAGAGAGCATGAAGTGTAGGGAAGATAGTGAAGAGATCACAAGAAAAAAATGAAAGAACTACATTTATAATCAGATACATAAGGAAAGCTTGATTCCTTCATCCAGAGGAATAAAGAACCATATAAATTCTGCTCCTTTGGTAGATATACTTTACAATTTGGTCCCATGCTACCCATTATTAAATAAACTAAACTGGCTTCCAGTTACTGATAGAATACAAAAACAAATACTTGCTGAAACTTTTCAATCTTTATCCACTTTTCATCTCTTCACTATTTCAGCAGCAGAGAACATTATTGTTGATTTGATCTACATTAGCTCTTTCCTTTCCCTGTTCCCAATCCTGAAAAACAGGCTAGCTTCAAATTCTTTCAATCCATTGCCCCCATGTCTATGGAAAAAACTCGCTGTATTTCTGAGAAATAGTACTTCACTTGACTTCTTTAAAACAAAACATCTGAAAACATACCTCTCCAATCCTTAATTTGTCCTTAGACTTTAATAGGAACAGCACCTTGTATCCTCTGCAAAAGAAGCTATACAATCCAATTATTATTGATATCATTTCATCTTGTTTATTGTTGCAGATTAAAGACGGCTCGTGATGTGGTATCAAGGACAGGTAATTCCCTAGCTCTGGGATGTCTTCATCGTTATGTAGGTGGTATGGGGGCTGGTCAACATCTCAATACCAGCGTTAGTATCCTTCTAGCTCTAGCTCAAGATATAACATCCCCTGAAGTTCAGGTTAGTCAAACATCTATCCATTACTTAAAAAAAATATGAATTGAATGATTTGTTTAACATTTTAGTTTTTTTTTTCCTTTCTGCACGGCCGCTCATTTGCCACATGCGCATTTTGGCACATAACAATAGGTGCTAATAGAGAGAAGGTTTGCTTTGTGCAACACACCGAATTTGCAAAATTACCATTTACGTTCTTAATTAGCTCTATGACAACCCTATAAACAACTGTATAGATTCATTTTGCACTGGAAACGATTCAATATTCCTGTGTTAACATATTGAGGCCAATAAGAGAAAGAAGGGGGGGGGGGGGGTTTT
>BEXV01001729.1:51039-73758 GCA_003118195.1 Hemicentrotus pulcherrimus
CTAGATGTGGGCATTGCATGCCCTAGCTCTGATAGCAGACACTGGAGGTCCTATGTTCAGATCTTACGTGGAGCCTACCCTCTCATTGGTCCTGACCCTTCTACTGAGTGTACCGCCCTCTACAGTTGAGGTTCATCAATGCTTGGGACGATGCTTAGCAGCTCTCATCACAACCCTTGGGCCAGAACTTCAGGGTATGTATCCACCATGGGCCCCTGTCCAATGGAATCACGTCTAATCATAACAATGGTGGCTTCTTTTATAGGTCTTATATCTGTCACACTTGACACTCTTTGTGAGCCATTTTGTTGTTGTTTACCCCAGCTTTAGCAGGGCAGCTTTTATGGCACTCTAGAACTTTAAGGGATTAATTCTGCTCAGGCACCCATTTATCCTGCCTGGGTTGACTTTTGCAAATGTAGTTTAACGTGTCGCCATACAAAATTAGTGATGTTACATGGACTCAACCCTGTACCTTGTCACCCATAGTTCTTGACTTATCTTGAAGATCATGACACCTTCAAGATCAATCGAGACTGCGAAACGCTTGTGCTAGTTGGTCAATAACACATTCAGGTGTTTGAATTCACGTTGTTCAACTACTTGCTTGTTATACTTGCATGTAGTTTATTGAACCATGAGCTAGGAAAAAATGCCAATATATTTCCTGAACTTTAATGTACTGTTAATTGCTGTGATGATATTAATGGGCCCAAATATTTTGATTAGATAAATGAATACGTAATTAGATTTAGGTTAGGGTAAGAGTAGGGTTATGGTTAGGGTTAGGGTTAATAAAAAAGAGCTTAATGACACCCAGAAGAGAATACATCTGTATATCTTACTTGTTTCTTGATGATCAGGTAATCGAGGTAACATAGCCACAGCGAGGACATCGTGCTTAGTAGCCTGTGCTATCATGCAGGATCATCCAGACTCAGTGGTTGGAGCAGAAGCTATAGCATGTCTTCAACAGCTTCACATGTTTGCACCTCGTCATGTCAATCTCTCCACTCTTGTTCCTGATCTTTGTGTAAGTCAAATCTATTATATCATCTTTATAAACCCCTGATTTTGTTTGCGAAGTCTGTTTTTGTGTTTGTTAGATCTATCACAAGTTGATGATGAGCACACGTAATTATTTTGTTTTTTGTTGTTGAAATTTTGAGGCGGTCAAAACAAGTTCCTTTCATTGTTTACTAAGACAGCTTACTTTAAATTATATATTTCAATTCAATTTAAATTCCAATTTTAATTTATTCTTCCATTAAAAATATATTGGAAGGACCCAACTGCACAAACTAGTAGGGCCATGTACAAATATCTTTGTGAAAAATATTTCAACCGATTCATACTCCAAATCAGGGATATGAAAGTATTGATAAGCTTCAGAACTTATTCAGAAATGAAACATGATTGTATTACTTTGGAAATATCATGTAACTATGAGAAAGGCTTTTCTCAATATTGGTTTGTAAAATAGTCATTACTTTGTTGTTTTGACTCAGACTGCTTTAGGAAGTGTTCATCTGTTATTGAGGCGTGCAGCGGTGGCATGTTTACGACAGCTGTCCCAACGAGAAGCCAGGGAGGTGTGTGAGTATGCCCTACAGCTGGCTAAGACGGAGAAACACAATGTGACTGTACAAGGTGCCAAGTCAGATGCAATAATTACTGGTGAGTATTCTTCTCATTCATCTCATCCATCTTGTGAAGAAAACAGTTGGAAGCTAAACCTTGTTCAAATATGCTGTGCTAAACCATGTCAGCTTTTGAATGATGATGTAATTAAATAGGCTTCATACTTCTGTATCTTATAACACAGAGCTCAGTTAATAGGCTTTTGCTGCATGCAGTCACCATTCAGTTTCATATAAAATGCTGTGGTTTAGATCTTCACATATAAAGCAGCCTGGAGGGTTAATTGCAGTTTGTTTTACTTCATTTTCAAAAATAGCTCTTTTAGAATGTACTTCTTTTTGTTGATATCTGCCTACATGATTATCAACGAGCTAATTACTCATCCATCTATGATCATTACTAGCTGGATGTTTATCTCTGTGGCAATAAATTGCTACATGTACCTTTCTCATTGGTTAATTGCCCCCAGGAAGTGTGTTTGAGTAATGATTTTTCAGGTTTAATCATTTGAAATAAAATTGATAATAGGGGTAGGTGTAGCCAACGTATAATCAAATTCTTTGCAGTTTTATGGAATGGAAGATGAACCTTTTATTTAAGGTACATGTACATGTAATTCATGTGGCCTAAAGCTGTTCAAATATTGTGTGATACATGTATATTCACATATGGTACTTCAACTTGTAGAGAACTTGTGCCACTATATGAAATATCATTTGAATGACTCTCTTTATTTCAGAAACGGGTTTGGAAGGTCTTCTCTTCACCATGCTAAACAATGAGACCGATGCTAAGATGTTATCCAATATTCATGATACATTGATCAGTATGTTACATGAACTAGTCATGGAGAACCTAGCAGGATGGCTTACTCTCTCTAAGGCTGTCCTCTCGGCTTCTACAGGTTCGTTCCTTATTCTCTCTTTCTACACTTTCCCTTGAGTAATGTATGTTCATCTTTAGATATATGTTCCAGGCGTTACCCTTGACCAATAATAAGATGGTTAAAAAAATTAACCAAGTATATTTTATTTTTGCTGAATTTTTAAATATTTTCTTTCATGGATTTAGCTCCTTTTCGAATTAAGATATCAGAATGTGATATAGTGCATTTTATTCCCATGTAGGATATAAGTATTTAAAGACAAAACTCAATTTTTATGTAAATCGATTTAGCTTCCGTTTGAATAAAGCTCTTCATTATTTCATCAAATACTAAAAGTCGTTGTTGATTTTGATCCTAGATTCTGATTCCTTGCCGACACCAAACAAGTCCAGGGAGGAGATTGAGGTGGATGATGAGAAGACTAAAATGGATGAAGATGTTGCAACATTTAAAGCTCCTGACAAGATTGACACTCATCCAACAGGTAGACACTATTCCAATCAACTTCTTTCTTAATAAAACATTTAGTTCAAATATTCTGTAATGATTTAAAGGCTGTTCACAAATCAATATCATTAAAAACAATATTGGCATTTACAGGTATATAACACTCTTACAGTAACTGTTTTATAGTGCTCAGATTATTCATGTATTCATCTTGTAATTATTTGGAGTGCATGGTAATGTTTGCCACTTTCATAGAAAATAATTGATTTGCATCAATCTGCATCTACATGTACATGGATGTGTTGCCAATTTGAAGATTGTAATGCTTTCCCACAAACTGTATTATAGACTGCAAAAGTGTAATAAATGACTCCTAAAGTTTGGAATAATAAAAATAGAGTGTATGGTTACTATTGCTCTCTCAGGTCATCTACTGTCAGCAGTCTCAACATTTGTAAGAAAAAATCCTTTGTGTGTGGCCTATTCCATCTCTTGGTAGATTAAAGCAGGATACCGTCTCATAATATAGAGGTTTAACTTGCTGTTTTTGTTGTGTGATGTGTTTAGTCCCTCCTAGATGGCCTACGAGAGTGTTTGCAGCAGAGAGTGTACGTCGTGTCATTCAGATCTGTGATGGTAACACAGTACACTTTGACGTAGCTCTAGCAAGGGAGATGAGAGTCAAGACTACTACAAGTGAGTTTGATTTTGTATGGTGTTGCCTCAAAGTTGTATTACACAGATTACCCACAATAGATATGTCATCAATAGATATGCTTAGAGGGTTCAGTCACTNTCATTATGTATGCAAAAATGGCCCGTGATCACGTTATCTCAAGAACCGATTGATGGATTCCTGCCAAACTAAAGTCATGTATTTATCTTACACAGCCCATGAGCTGATTATATTTTGGGGTCACGAGGTCGAAGGTCAAAGGTCACAGGCTCATTATGTTTGCAAAAATGGCTTGTGATCGCGTTATCTCAAGAACCGATTGATGGATTCCTGCGAAACTTAAGTCATGTACATGTATGTAGCTATGTATCTTACACAGCCAGTGAACTGATTAGATTTACGGGTCAGCAGGTCAAAGGTCATGTGGCTCATTATGTATGCCTATAAATAGCTTGTGCATGCATTATCATTAAAACCCTAAGATGGATTACAATCAAACTTGAAAATTGTTTCTGTTTGGTTTGTAAAATTGCTCTTTGGCGGAGGCATCATTTTCGACTGCGCGCAGTCGAAGTTCCATCTAGTTTTATTCTACCACTTTCTCTTTAGTAATGTATGTTCATCTTTGGATATGTGTTCCAGGTGTTACCCTTCACTAATAATACGTGTATATGGTTTTTAAAAATCTACCGAGTATATTTTATTTTTGCTGAATTTTTAAATATTTTTTTCATGGATTTAGCTCCTTTTCGAATTAAACATAATCTTGTAGTTGATGTTTTTTTATATTTTAAGATGAAATTTTAGAATGTGATATAGTGCATTTTATTCCCATGTAGGAAATAGGTACTTAAAGACAAAATCAATTTTTATATAAATTGATTTAGCTCCTACTTGAATCAAGCTCTTCCCTATTTTGTTAAATACTAAAAGTCGTTGTTGATTTTGATCCTAGATTCTGATTCCTTGCCGACACCAAACAAGTCCAGGGAGGAGATTGAGGTGGATGATGAGAAGACTAAAATGGATGAAGATGTTGCAACATTTAAAGCTCCTGACAAGATTGACACTCATCCAACAGGTAGACACTATTCCAATCAACTTCTTTCTTAATAAAACATTTAGTTCAAATATTCTGTAATGATTTAAAGGCTGTTCACAAATCAATATCATTAAAAACAATATTGGCATTTACAGGTATATAACACTCTTACAGTAACTGTTTTATAGTGCTCAGATTATTCATGTATTCATCTTGTAATTATTTGGAGTGCATGGTAATGTTTGCCACTTTCATAGAAAATAATTGATTTGCATCAATCTGCATCTACATGTACATGGATGTGTTGCCAATTTGAAGATTGTAATGCTTTCCCACAAACTGTATTATAGACTGCAAAAGTGTAATAAATGACTCCTAAAGTTTGGAATAATAAAAATAGAGTGTATGGTTACTATTGCTCTCTCAGGTCATCTACTGTCAGCAGTCTCAACATTTGTAAGAAAAAATCCTTTGTGTGTGGCCTATTCCATCTCTTGGTAGATTAAAGCAGGATACCGTCTCATAATATAGAGGTTTAACTTGCTGTTTTTGTTGTGTGATGTGTTTAGTCCCTCCTAGATGGCCTACGAGAGTGTTTGCAGCAGAGAGTGTACGTCGTGTCATTCAGATCTGTGATGGTAACACAGTACACTTTGACGTAGCTCTAGCAAGGGAGATGAGAGTCAAGACTACTACAAGTGAGTTTGATTTTGTATGGTGTTGCCTCAAAGTTGTATTACACAGATTACCCACAATAGATATGTCATCAATAGATATGCTTAGAGGGTTCAGTCACACAAAGACGTAACTCCATATATTGCCAAAATGAGTATTTGATATCAAAATGTTCAAAAAAATGTGGGCTTTCCAGGAAACACAAAGACTTAACTCCAACCAATGGCTAGTGAAACATAGACTTAACTCAGGCCTAAGTGCTCAGTGAAAAGTAAACCACTTTTTCTCACAATGGCCAAAATGGAGTTACGTCTTTGTGTCACTGACCCCTTGACTTATTCATTAGCCATCGGCTTAGATATTAGTTTGATTAACAAAAGGCATTGTTACAAGTAAGGATAGTGGCTAAAGAATATGGCATGAAGTACAATATTATTCCACACAATCATGTATTTCTGGCTTTGATCACTTGAGGAACCATGCTCCGTATGCAATTAAGTACATGTATCTGCTAATGTTATAGTTCTGTCAGTAGGTGAAAAATAACTGATTGATGGCATTTAACTAATAAGTCTTTTTTTTGGTAAAATATATGTTGCATTGAAATTATGGAACTTGGAAACCCCTTTACAGACAACTACCTAGTGTTGCATCTGTCTGACCTGGTCCGTACAGCATTCATAGCTGCTACATCAGAGAGTAACCAACTGAGGAAAGCGGGTCTATTACTGCTTCAGGATATTATCAAGCAGTTTGCTAGGGTACCTGAGCCAGAGTTTCCTGGTCATTACATCATGGAACAATACCAAGCTCAGGTAAGTCATCTTAAGGAGGTTCCCAAGAAATGTTTGTGCGTACCTTAGTTGCGCAGGGCCAGCTGGTTATATATTCAGCGGGCACAATGCCTGGAGTTCCCCTGAATCGTGTAGAGTAAATACATGATCAGCTGGTCCTGCGCAGCTGAGGTGCGTGGGCACAAACATTTCTGGGGAACCTCCTTATAGCCCCTCACTATTTGAACCACAGAGAACATCAATTCACTTTGATCTTCCATTTTCATCCCCAAGTCCAGCAAACAGGCTAGCTTCAACCCCTTTCAATCCATTGCCCCACATCTATGGAACAAACTCCATGCATTTGTTAGAAATTATACTTCATGTGGCTCCTTCAAAAAACATCTGAAACCATATAATTCTTAATTTGTTGGTTCGTTCATTAGTGTCTCCTTAGATCAAGATTAATGTATATTGACCTTCAAAGTAATTGCTACAACAGGCCGTGTCAGACACGTTGCCCCGGGGTGCGAGCTAGGACTCTTGTAGCGTGCCCCCATTTAAAACAATTATACAATAACAATTAACATTACATTTAATTAAAAGTATGAAACTATTAAAAACATTATGTATACATATGAATAAATTATTTTGGTCGATCCAGTTCAATGGCACAAATCGGCACAACTGGAATGAGACCCTAATAATAACAGAGCTTGGTTGACTAAGGGTCAACGTCTATATCCTCTGTCAAAGAGGAATTTTGTTATGGAATCACAGTAAGAGATTCCTTTTTTACCGACTGCCATGAGTAAAGATGACTTTTAAATCAACTAATGTCATTTTTGAACAGAAAATTGTAGTGTTCTCTTGTTAGTTATCTTGCTGCCAAGAACAGTTTGGACAATTTTTTATATTAAAGCAATGTTAAAAAAGAGGTGCTAGGAGTGGTATGATTAACCTAGATAATTAAGTCTAAAGCACACTAGCCCCAAGTAATACATCAGGGGATTTGTCTTTTTCAACAACAACAATAAATAGATAATTAAAACAAATTATAAGGCCAACCCTCTATTTAATAAAAAAATTGTTATTACTAATGCAGGGAATAATGCTGGAATGCTAGAGCAATGCCTAGATGCAATGTATTCCAAGTCTGTAAAGAAAAGAAATATTGGTTGCAGAACTTACTAAAATAATTTTTTGACTGTTCTTTAAAAAAAAAAACATCTTGTTTATGATGAAATGCTTTGTTTTGATGATTAGGTGGGTGCCGCTTTGAGACCAGCCTTCTCTTCAGAAACCCCATCTGATGTCACTGCTATGGCATGTCAGGTAATTAATACCATGCCTTATATGGAAGATATCCTGTAGATGGCTCCATGTTCTAATATGAAGTACATGTATACATCACCAACAAAAAAGGCTAAGATAGCTCTCAAGTTGACCAAATGAGTGAAATTTTATTTTATATGTGCTATAATTTGTATTTTGGCTTCAATTTCAAATTTATTGATTACTTTTTTTAAATGAGCCATAAATATTGATACCGATGATGACGATATACAGTTTGATGTATGTATATATATATATGAGTATAGGAAAGAGAAGACTACAGGAAAGTATGGTTAGACTGTCTGTCATAGTTTCCCTGCGAAACAAACATTCAAATAAAAGTTACTTGGTGTCCTCTAGGTTTTTATGGTATGTTTGACCTTATCAAACAAAGTGTCATAGCCTGTTATATTCAGTACATGTATAACAGACAAATGAATGTAAACTTTGCGTTCATACATGCAGTTCTGTTAGTACATAAATGATTAAGATTAAGATAAATTAAGATTCACTAGTATTTTGTTTTGTTGTTGTCTGTAGATGTTTGACTTGGAAGAAGAGGAAAAATGAAGTTCATGTAGGTTATTTGACACATTTAGTACGTGTATACAGAATAAGCTTATAACATATGAATCTGTGAGTCTCATCAGTGAAAGTTTTATCATTTTTGTCCTCTGTGCTATTGATTATGCAGGTTGCTAGTGCGTGGATTGGCAGTGGGGTAGCACATGAACTCAATGATCTGCGTAGAGTTCATCAGCTGCTTGTATCGTCCCTGGATAAGCTGAAAGTAGGAAAGGGCGCCCCCTTGCAGCTCTATAGTGAGAGTGCATTCACCATGGAGAAACTGGCTGTCATCAAGGCCTGGTCGGAGGTACAGTCGCATAAAAACACCTCATGCAAAGTATTATAGATGAGGATGCTCTTTGAAGCATGCAATGACTTAAGATATTTCAATTGATCGTCTTCTTCATTATAACTATTTGTAGGACGGTGATTTCGATGTATATTATGAATGAAAGAGAAAGTGGCAACCCTTATCAGAGAGACACAAATGCAATGATGTTGCCACTAAAAAGTCGATCCAAAGAAGTATGTTTTTGATGGTAATAATAGGATCGTGTGAATGGAAGCACATGAGCTACGGCTGTAAGGTTTATTCTGAGGGACAGGGTATTCCAGGAGAAATATTCCATTCAATTGCAATATTTCATAGATTTAGTTTTCATCCTGAGATATCCAAGACTTCCTCTCATTCTCTTTGCTATTCCTGACTGACTTTCAGGTATACATAGTAGCCATGAAGCAGTACATGTCACCCTCTAGTAACTCTAACGTCAACGGAGAGGACTACTCCACAGAGAAACCTTCAGACAGTCTGTTAACCCTGGTCCAGCCTGAGCTCAAATCTCTCAACAAGTATTGGTTAGCTGCTCTGCGGGACCATGCCCTGCTGGCCTTACCGGAAGACTTTACCAGCCAGTTACCTCCAGAGGGCGGTGCCTTCTACAATGCGGAAGCCACCTCCACCACCAGGCCCCATTACCTCAAGGCTTGGGCTCCCATCGTGTACGCTGCAGCGCTGTGGCTGGATGCTGGAGGGTTCCAGGTGATAGAAGAGAACAGTGATGGGAGTTATACCAGTCCAGCTAACAGTGGTCCTATGCTACCAGGGATGGCTGTCATACCTACTGGTAATGCTGCTTCCATGAAGAAACCAGAAGAAATCAAGAGTGATTACTTCCACCTTATGATTGGTAAGCTCCAACTTTACTAAGCATTTCATAGTGGACATGTTTTTTCACTTTCTTATATATATTTAAAAAAAAAAAAAAACTAAACATGAGTGAGCATTATGCTAGGAGTATCTCATTCCATATGTTATTAGAGGTAACACGCTATCAAAACACCCCTCAATACAATTTAAAGCAGTAAGGATAACACATTGTTGCATACTTGGGATTATAGTCAATTAATCTTGATAATAAGGCATTAAGCAGATCACAGATGAATAAAAATGATTCTGACTTGTCATTACTTGTCATTACTTGTCATGAACTATTTTAATAAGGAAGTGAAAGCAAATATGACAAGGAAGCTTATTTGCTTGTTATCACCAGCATCATCATCATCATCATTTCTGAACATCGCTTTGGGCGACCAGTTTATGCTAGAACATTTATCAGGAGGAAAAGCTGAATATATTGTCATTATAATTTAGTGTATTAGTACAAAACTTAATGCATGTTAGTAATCACTTTTGTATTTGGTCATAAATATGAGTAGCATTCTTGACTACAACTATAACAATCTGTCGTTCTTTCTTTTTCCAATTAGGTGTTTGTGTTGAGAATCTGTCTAATCACCGTGCCACCGAGCCCCTTCAGAACATTTCCTCCTGTCTTCAAGCTATTCATACCCTCCTAGATGACCTCTGGCCTCGAAGACAGCTCGTCGCTGACCCCTCACTACCCATAGAGCTTCTCAATGTCCTGCATCGTCTACTGCTGACCAGAGAGAATCTCTCCACTCACCTTCAGGTCATCAGTGTGGTCAAGCAGATTATTAAAGCCATGCAGGAGAAGATAGAGGGACAACGCAAGGTCAAAGGTGAGAATGGGCTCATAAGATCATATTTTCATTACTTCAGGGATCATGGTACTAAGTAGATTGATGTGAATATGGGAGGCTAGTCACATGTATGAAAGAATTGTTGTTTTGCTTTAGTATGATATTATCTTGTAACTTCACCCTGATTGTTTTCTTTACTTGCATTTGTGGATTCATGATAGTCATGTTCATTAAGATGGTGTTTCTCTTCTTTTAGATATATTTGTTTAATGCATGCAGTGTGGATCACTGAAGTTATGGTGAGAAGTACCTGCTTTAAAATGTACAAGTGTATGCATGCTTTCACTGTGAACCAGGAAGCTGTAAGAAAGTCATGGATATGTCAGACTGAAAGTGTGTGTGCAAATGAACAGTCTGCATTGGGCACTAGCAGAGGAGAGTTTATCACTTTCCAATCTTTTCATCCTCTAGGTGAGAGTATTGAAAACAAGGAGAAGTCTGAGAATGAGAAGGAAAACCTAGACTGGGATTCTGACATCGGTGAAGGTGGGACAAGTGGAGAGGTGGTCCCTGGCAAATCAGTGGTCTTTGCTACCTTAGAGGTGTGTCTCTGCATCCTAGTCAGGCAGCTGCCCGCCCTCAACCCATCAGGAGGAGCCAGTGCAGCTTCTATACATAGCTACTCTAAGAATGCAGGACTATCAGATGAAGCTAGTCATCTTATCTCAGCTACAGTCCTCATCATGGCTGAGCTACCATCACTCTGCTCACCAGCAGGTAACCCTGTCATTTCATCGGTTCAAATGAAAGAAAGATAGTTAGGATAATTTATTTCATTCAAAATGGACATCAGTATAAGGTTTCTCTGTAGTGCACTGTTTTTGTCTCGCCTGCGTAGCAAAAAGCGAGACATGGGCACCGCTTTTCTGGTGATGGCAACGGCGGTGACGGTGACAACATTAAAAACTTAACCTAAGGTTAAGTATTTGAATTTTTGAAATAATTTTAAAAGTAAAAGTCCTTAGTCAATGAAACTTGGACTATAGCGTTATCAAGTATCCCCAATCATGTGAGTTGAATTTCAGGGCACTAAGTTAAGGTCAAAGGTCATTTTAGGGACTTTTTTGTGGCACCAACATCAAGATTTGAAATTTTTAGCATATTTTCCAAAGTGTTTCTTCAAATTCCATGAAATTTGTACCCAAGGGTTATCAAGTATCACGAATCATATGCAACAAATTGCAGGTCACAAGGTCAAAGGTCATTATAGGTCAGAAGACTTTGATTATGTTTTCACAACTTAATATGAGAATAAATTAATAATTTTTGTTTTTTGTTCATGATTCTTAGTCAATATTCACTTCAAAATGCTGATCATATTCAGAGGATTTCATTTTTCGGGCCTGCTAATGGGCCACCCTGCCTATAAATAATGTTCCAACCTTAATTTTTCATCATATCGAATTGCGTAATGCAAGCGGGACCGCCGAGAGCGTTTCCCTTGTCTCATTTCTCTGGTAGATAATCCTCTAAGATACTTTCCGCCATGGGATTTAAACTTGAAGTGGTTGTGATAGAGGGTAGACTGAAGGGGAGATAGGACCTTAGAGAAGGGCTGCTTAACATTCATTGCATTCGGTTAGCTAACTATTGAAGGATGTTGCATCAGGACTGTTGAAAATATTTTCCATGTGATTGGGATCCATTTTTGCATTAATTGAATATAAGAATATTTTGAAAGAATTGCATGTTATTAAGACTATATACATGAACCTTGATTATGACTCAAAGCTTTAACAATGCATTACAATGTTAAACATGAGATGATGGACACATATGGCTCACCACTGAGTGCCCATATCAACTATTCAAAATCAAAGATAACCTGTTGAGAGTTCAGGCAATTAAGTGTATTTGCTCACCAAGTTGATCTTACATCCTGCAGGAAGCGTATCAGTATTACCCACAATCCTCTGCCTAACAACCAACGTCCTTCGGGAGACGGCCGAGCCCTCTCTTGATGGTAAGAGTGCTCCAACGGTCACATCATGTATGCAGGCCCTGCGTTCCCTGGCAACCTGTTCATTTGTCAAGGATCCTAGATGTGCTAATGATTGGGAGAAGTTCCTTCAGAGTACCCTGGCTACTATTCTGGATTACTCCAACCCAGGTAAGGAGCTTTACACGCAGGACCAGCTTCTCAAAACTCTCATGAATCTAAGACAGTGAATATCTCATTAAAACGCATTTTACTTCTATATTACGTATTCCTAGAAAATGTCCATTTATAATGATGGTTTCAAGAAAATGGCTTCAGCTCTCATTATTATCTCTATGTACTAGAAGTGTATGCATGAAGCCGTGAAGATAACACTCTGTAAACTGGGGGATATATAGGACCTTTGAGAAGGGCTTCTTTACATTCATTTAAAAGCTATAAAAAAGAACTGCTGCGCTTACTGCTTTATATCTGAACTTATGGGTGTGATCAAAACCTCAGGACTGTACTATTGCCCGTCAATAGATAATCAATTGGCACAAGGGATTAAGATGGATTAAGTGGGATTATGAATCCCAGATCTTGAGGACAAATGTTGGTGTGTCTGTTTACTCATGTACCGTAAATCTCCGTGTATAAGACGCACTTTTTTTACCGTCGGGGAAAATTCAAAAGTCAGGGTGCGCCGTATACACAGGTACAGAATATTTTGAGTCCTCAAAATGCAAATTTTTATTGGTTTTCAAAAATCTCTGTGTCTCAACATGAATTTCATAATGAAAACAAAGAATAGAATCTACTATATGAAGTAAAACTACGTTCCTAATTTGAAGGGAAGAGATTTTGATTTTGATTTTTTTTTCAGTCTCGATAAATTATGCCCTTCGCAAAGCACTTTGCCGGCCGAAGCTCTCCCGTGTCTTCAGCTCACTCACCTGTATCATGCAGCTCAATACACGGGGGCAACCTGCGCAGCAGCTAGCTTTGTAAGAAACAATCTTTCATGTCCCTTCTTTAACTTTTTGGCAATATGGTACAGATTTAGATCTAAATGCAGTAATTTGTGCCAATACATTGCAAAACTAAAAGAAAGGGCCGTATCCAGCATGCCAAGTCGCCATTTGAATCCATTTGAATCCATTTCAATGTATACACTACTAGAAACTTCCAGTCATGGCATCGGTGCGCGATAGTCGCGCGGTCTAAGGCGCTGGCAATGGAAGGCAATTTATGTCTGGAGGGCTCGAGTTCGATCCTGCCGTAGATTCTTTTTTTTTTTTTGAATCTCAAAAGTCGGGGTGCGTCTTATACAAGGAGATTTACGGTATGTGCAATGCTATGGTGTAGAGTGGACTTTTAAGTGTTGGTATCTCGTAATTCAAAGAGGCCATTCAAATTGCCGCTTTCAAAAGATCCCTTAAAACATCTTAATTCTCTCAGTAACATAATGCAATTTACCTGTGTTATGAGTCTATGTATTTCATGTTTCTCTTCCCATTCTGAAACTGTGAAAGTGCTATGGTACTTTTTGTTTTCTTAGCACTCCTAGATAATACCTAAATATTATTATTATCATTGCCAATCCAGACAAAGACAAGATGGAGGTTGATATGTGCAGTGTTCTGTTAGCTGTGGCAGTGTTCATAGCATCTGCTCCTCCCTCCGTCTCAGCTGTCTCATCTCTTCAGGCTCAGGGAGTAGATCTCTTCTCTAAAGCACTCAAATCAGAAGACCCTGTGGTATGTCATTTGATTGAGGTTATATAATATGTAGCATATTCTTGGTGTTTTCTGTTGATGATTATCTTGGGTATACCACAAAGAGGGAAACATTTAAGCTTATAGTCATTGATATCTCAAGAGTTTTATTTCTGATAAGTTTTTCGACCATGTTAAGCTGATGATTGTACTTTTTTAATTTCTTGTAGAATCATATTAGTCCCGGTAACTGGTTATAGCATATGTTAAATGCCTTTGTTTCTCAAATTCGCATAGTTTATTTTACACGTTTTTTTTCTTCAAATTTCGGTTTTTCAACATCTTTTCTATCTGTGGAACACAGAATAAAGGCATTTTATTTCCAAAAGACAACTATTTCATCTGTAAAGTGATGTGATGACAATTATTTAAGAATGCTATATCAACATTAATATTGCACTGTAATGTAATTCATGCAAGACTTTCATTCCGTTGTGGTTGTTTTCAGGTGAAGTTGAAGTGTCTTCAGATGGCAGCGTCTATCTTTCAGTGTCCACACCGTGATGTCTCAACACCTTACATCCATGCCCTGGGCCCACGACTGGTTGAGTACCTACAATCCACTGCTGGTAACATACCCCAGAATGATGAATCGGTGGCGGTTATCATTGAATCAATACGTGTTCTGGAAATACTGGTTGGCTTAACGGATGAATCCCATAGTAAGTCAAGGAGATTAGATTTTTGATTCATTTAAATAGTTTTTATTTCATTATGCCGTAATTCCCTCAACTATATTTTCTGTTGTGAGCCAGAAGAGCAATACGTCTAGTATTTAAGTTAAAGTAGAGGTGTTGAGGTCCAGTGGATAAGTTTCCAGACTATGAAACACAGGGGACGGGGTTCGAATCCCTGTTGCAGCACTAATGTCCTTTGGCAAGACATTAATCAACATTTACCACACTCCACCCAGGTGAGGTAAATCGATACCCAGCTGGAAATGATAATTTCTGAAAAAATGCTTGAGCGCTTTAATGGCAGCCGTGCCAAAGCCAGGATAATAAAATTGTATTAACTGATAATTTCGCGTACAGATATTGTCGGGAATGACAGGCTAAGAGACATTCTCGCGAGTCCGTTGCTTTCGAAAATAGCGAACAGCAGAATTAATGAATGGGCGTGACGTATTCACAAACTTTCTTGATCCCACATCAACATATACACACACAGAGACTCAGTACATGTATTAGTACACACACGTTTGTTTGGTACAAGGATTACGTGCATACTTTGTGCAATCTGGGCAATATACGCATATGGAAAGAAGTAACGTGGGGCCGGAGGCGACAGCAGTGCCTATATAAGGGCAGTAAGCTGGCGATCAAGATTTGAGAGGGCGCAGACACAAAATTTAATCCTGATTTTTTTTTTGCGCTCCGGAATGAATAGGTGGCAATATTTTTGTGTGTTGGTAAATTGCAATAAAACACAATTCAGGAAAATATACCCCTTGCAGAAATAACAGTTTATACAGTAATTAAGTGGCAATTTGCCAGATATTAGCGCAATACATGACTCCACTATTATTGTCATTGTTAATGCCCTTTCACTTGTAGCTCTGAACACACGCTATGGTACTAACTCCTGGGGGTGCCAGAGGTGGCAAATCTTGCCAACATTCTACTTTTTTATCCTGTGAAAGCAGAGAGCATGTTTTACATTTATAAATTAAGATGGGTCAATGAAATATTGGTTGGTTGGTTTGTTGTACCTGACAGCTAAGAGAGCATGTGCTTGTAAGAAGGCAACCAGGGGACCAACGGCTTTGAGTTCTCTCAGAGGGACCTTGTAATGAGAATTAATGCCTTACCAAAGGGCACTAGCGCATCAACATGGTTTCGAAGCCAGGACCTTCTGGTTTCGAGACCACTGCGCTACCACTGAGCCATCCAAAAGGTCACGGCTGCCTATGCTTGGAATCCCGTTTGTGGGAAGTCTGGAAGGTTTTAGTCATGCTGGCACAGATAGGATTAAATATAGGTGTGGTATCAAAATATATCACTGATACATTTCTTTCTGTCAGATCCTTTCCATGGTTCTGTATCTGTATTGCTATTACCTACATCTGATATTGTGCTTTTGCTTTTGGGTTGTCTGAATATGGAAGCAGAAGAAGCATTCCCACTAGATCATATCAAACTTGTTCAGTTAACCCAGGGTAAAGGAAAGAAAATCAGTTTGATTTGCTTTGAATTTTAGGCCTTCTTGAAGAAGTTTCAATTGTTGTNGGCGATCAAGATTTGAGAGGGCGCAGACACAAAATTTAATCCTGATTTTTTTTTTGCGCTCCGGAATGAATAGGTGGCAATATTTTTGTGTGTTGGTAAATTGCAATAAAACACAATTCAGGAAAATATACCCCTTGCAGAAATAACAGTTTATACAGTAATTAAGTGGCAATTTGCCAGATATTAGCGCAATACATGACTCCACTATTATTGTCATTGTTAATGCCCTTTCACTTGTAGCTCTGAACACACGCTATGGTACTAACTCCTGGGGGTGCCAGAGGTGGCAAATCTTGCCAACATTCTACTTTTTTATCCTGTGAAAGCAGAGAGCATGTTTTACATTTATAAATTAAGATGGGTCAATGAAATATTGGTTGGTTGGTTTGTTTTACCCGACAGCTAAGAGAGCATGTGCTTGTAAGAAGGCAATCAGGGGACCAACGGCTTTGAGTCCTCTCAGAGGGACCTTGTAATGAGAATTAATGCCTTACCAAATGGCACTAGCGCATCAACATGGTTTCGAAGCCAGGACCTTCTGGTTTCGAGACCACTGCTCTACCACTGAGCCATCCAAAAGGTCACGGCTGCCTATGCTTGGAATCCTGTTTGTGGGAAGTCTGGAAGGTTTTAGTCATGCTGGCACAGATAGGATTAAATATAGGTGTGGTATCAAAATATATCACTGATACATTTCTTTCTGTCAGATCCTTTCCATGGTTCTGTATCTGTATTGCTATTACCTACATCTGATATTGTGCTTTTGCTTTTGGGTTGTCTGAATATGGAAGCAGAAGAAGCATTCCAACTAGATCATATCAAACTTGTTCAGTTAACCCAGGGTAAAGGAAAGAAAATCAGTTTGATTTGCTTTGAATTTTAGGCCTTCTTGAAGAAGTTTCAATTGTTGTAAAGAAAATTGCTGACTTGCACCCAGTAAATAGAGATCACATGCTTGATGTTATAACTATTATCATGTACATTATGTTTTCTATATTGTATGTTTAGTTATGATAATTACCATTGTTTATTATGTTCAAATTTGTAAATTTTGATAAAGTGGAATAAATAAACTTAAAACTTGAATAATTGAAATCAAGTCAGTTTGAATTGGGTGTGAAGCCCCACTGCTTATTATTTGATTTGACCATTTTAATCTCTTCATCTCTGTAACCTGTGCAGGAGTACAGATGGTGGCCTTGCTGGTACCAATCCTCATCAGCTACCTCTCCTCTGGGGGCGACACCTCCACCAGCCAGCAGCAACAACAGACCAAACAATCCCGAGCCTTGCATGATCACGTCCTGCAACGTCTCATCAAGACAGGTCATCAGTATCCTAATGCCTTTAAGAGTGTCATGGCTGCCTCTCCAGACCTCAAGACGAAGCTAGAGACAGCTATCCATGCTAACCAGGCCTCCAACAAGGCTAAGCAGTCATCAAGACAGCCATCTAGACCCAAGGCTACAGCTCCTCCTAGCATCAAGTTAAAAATGAACTTTAGTAACTTCACTGGGTAGATACATGTAGATCAGGAATAGAAAAAGGTCAAACAAAGATGTAGCCCTGTTTAGAATAATGATACTTGTTGTAATGAACATGTAATGTCTGAAACTCTTCTGTGGAGATCCCTATTACTATAAGCATATAGAGGGCAAGGTACTTAAAGGAATTGTTTTTTTTTGTAGTAAATAATCAAGCTCCCTGCCAATCACCCCTCAGTATTTCATACTGGTACGTGCAGTTTAATCTTTTGGCTTGAGTAAGAGAGCGCAGTTCAAAATTCTTTTAAAGTTTATTTAACCTGAACTTATTTCAGTTTTTGAACAGATGTGCCATAGTCTTTTTTATAATTTTAAAGATAGGAATGCTATGATAATCACCAAATGTAATGTTCACAAAGTTTTATTAAAAGAACAGTTCTATCATTGAGCATAGTATAATATTTTGTTGGGTAGATGTCCGGGGTGGGGGGGGGGGGNGGGGGGGGGGTATGTAAAAGGGCATGATTGGGTATTGCCTTATGTGATTATACTTTCTGAAAACTGGTTATGATGATTATTACTAGATAAGCAAAATACAATATTGTGTATACCGGTAACATACAAGTAGTACTTTGTGAGTTTTTACAAAGTGCAACTTATTTGAAGAGAAAGTGATGATGATATGATGAATATACTTTCGGCAATTCTATGCAAGTTATATTGCAGCATATCCTTTATGAAAAACCTCTTGTATATGACCTACCCTCCTAGCTCATAGTATGATGCTTGTATACATGACAATATATAATGGATAATGAGATAATGATTCTAGTTTGTCAATGGTGCTATAGACATGTCAACATACCAACACATTTGTTTGTAGATGGTATGTTTGAGTGATGTAGGAGTACATGTGAATAATAACCGTCTCTAGTGTGCATGTTCTTTACATCTGCATGGTTTTAATATCTGATTATTTGGTCTCATTTCTTCAGTATTACAG
Source organism: Hemicentrotus pulcherrimus (assembly GCA_003118195.1). Taxonomy (NCBI): domain Eukaryota; kingdom Metazoa; phylum Echinodermata; class Echinoidea; order Camarodonta; family Strongylocentrotidae; genus Hemicentrotus; species Hemicentrotus pulcherrimus. The sequence continues at coordinate 69,557 of BEXV01001729.1, forward strand.
AAGGGTAGCATAAATGCATACTATATTAAAATGGTGATGACATAATTGCTATGAGATGATCATGGTATGGTAAAATACATAGCTGACACAACTGCTGTAGGGTCAAGGTATATCCAATCAAGTTTATAATCCAATCAAGTTTATAATCCAATCAGGTCTGTGAAGCCTTCTGAAGGAGCATCTTCAGATACAATTTTCTAAACTGAGTGGCTCTAAAAGAACACAACACCCGAGTTTGCAATTGAATGTCATTGTTTTTTGTTTTATTGGTGAGAACATTCGTTTCTGAGTACGGTAAAGTGAGACAAAATTACATAAAGTGCAGCAATGACATTTTCATAATGTGCTATTTTGCTATCGTATTCATGCTGCAAGCAGCAAGAAATATGCGCATGATGGCTTCCCAAAGGCAAAGGCATGACTGCTCTAGAATCCAAATCGCCTTACCCAAACTTGGATGATTTTATTTTTTTTTAAATACGTTACTACTTGATAAAACAGAAACCAATAACATTGTGTCTATGATGTCATTGAAATTGCAGATCTCAGGTTTTGCATTCTTCTTGGAGCACCCTGTAGAATTTTGTATTTGTTATCTATCCATAGAAAAGATAGAAACAGACCAAGTGTGAATTTCAAAAAGGTTTTAACAGCGAACATAATTCCTACCACCCCAATGAAATCACCACTATCAATGTGAAATAGATCTTACATTTTCAAAGATTTTGGATAGTCCATTTTAAACAGGGTGGTGTTGTATTTGAATTAAGATAAAATCTAAATGAATACTGCCCAATTGGTTGGATCAGTTCAAAGCACCTGAGAAATAAAAAAAGCTTTTGATTAATATTTGATATTGGTCTAATAGGGATGAAAATATGCCCATACTCTGTAAACTCTAAATAATCACTTCATTGTCGTAATGTCCAAAGTATGAATATTGTATTTGTTCTTCAGACAAAAATAAAATATCAAGCTTATCCAAGGCTATGTATGAGAGCCATTTGAGTGCTTACCGGTATGCTAGTGCATCAGAGACCATGATTAAACATATCATATGATTGATAATAATAATAGTGGGTTCTTGTATAGCGCTCGTGTCTGACAGACTTGACTTGTAATGACTAAAATATGATGTACATTTAAAATTATCTTGTTAATGCTTGTAAATTGTAAATTGACAACAAGAAATGAAAGTGTTATGAGTGTATTATTTCCTGTGTATAGTATATGCTTTTAATATATTGAGCAACTCAAAGTGAGGATGTCATGTGCATTGCTGGATAATTTAGCTTAAGCTTGGTAGTTTCAATTGCTGAGGAAAAACACAATAACACTAAACAAAATGAATATAATGTAAACGATTTATCATGTATATTATCAATGTTGGAATAAAGGTATCTTTTGTGAACCATATCATTGGCTCTTTTTTAGTTGTTTAATAGAGTGAATGATTTGATTTTTAAAAGATGTTGATTGCTTCCCTTCAATCTATGCTCCAAGATTGGATCTCAAATCATGGATCTGTGGTGAGAGAGAGAGAGAGAGAAAGAGAGAGAGAGAGAGAGAGAGAGAGAGAGAATGAAGCAAACAATCTAGAAATAAAGAGCACAATATCTGAAGAGAGGAGAGAGAAAGATCACAAGATCGAGAGAGGAGAGAGGGGGCAGGGGATATAGAGAACATTGCATTTGTAAACAAATGACTGAAATGAAAACATGGGGTACTGATTATGGGCAGCACAAAGTTATTTGACGGTTGACAGGGATTAATTGTTCATAAGGGTGGAAAAGACAGAGAAGTGAGTGACGATTTAGGCCAAGGGGGCTCGATAAGGAATGCCAAATTCCCACGTCAAGTTTAAGATCAATAATTTCAATGTAGGTCAGATTTTGTTTAATAGTTCGTTCTCGGTGCCTGGTATGTTTTTTTTTTCTGCTTCTTCTTTTCCGAGTTTCGTTTTTGAAGTTCAAATTGATTTTGAAAAAAGCCACAAACAAATACATTGTAACAAAACAAAACAAAATCCGGTATGTGATGTTCACTTTACACCGGATGTGACGTTTAAAACACTTTGCGAGATGCCAAATGGTCTACCGAGAATAGATGAAGATGTGGCCATCGGCTTCGGTTGCTGATCTCTGAGGAGCTGCACTGAGCTAATTGAATCTGAAGAGTAGGCGGAGCTTTTTGTGTTGTCACACTCAGCTCACGAGAGGGAGCTGTCTGTTGCCAGGCATACGGGTCAACCGCTAAACAAACCATTGTTGTTTACATACACACAGCTGACTTTCGCACGTGCATTGTTTGTGTATATAGCGACGCGATATACACATGTACCGAACACAAATGCTGCTGCTGCCGAGAGAAATTAGAAACAGACAACTCTAACAATCCTTGAGGTGTAGTAACACTAATTCTGCTTCAGTTTCATACTTCCATTTTTCTTAAACCGCTAAATAAATCACCATGGACCCCCAGAAAAACTACGAGATGAATAACCAGCGCGAATCATGGTGTGCTGTGGAGCTGAGTCCACTGCAGGATTGGTGTAAATCAGAGCGGAAACATCATGGAGAGAACTTCAAAAGCTCTGTATTCAACGCTAAACAAGGCCCGCCTGAGAGCGAGGCAAGATGCACATTAGAAGTTAACGATAAGACACACAGGGAAAAGAGACATTTTCCAAATAAGACAAGTAAGTAACAATTCAATTCAATTATTAATATTATAAATAATGAGCAGAGCTAGAAAAAAGATGTTGATATTTTAGTTTTACTTTTTTTCAATTATAAATCAGGGCCCGTGGAACGGAGGTGAAAATTGGGCACTTCTAAACTAACACTTACAAAAAGAGGCACTCACCAATTAAGGCCAAGGAACGAAATAGTACGGAAGCATCTAAACATTTAAGTGAAGCGAGGCAAGTTGCTTATCTCGCCAGCTCATCAAGGTGCCTTATACTAATTTTTAGACCTAGTCAAAAAGACGCGATTTAAAAACTTGCCAAAGCGTCTTATTGAAACCAAGGTGTGTCGAGATGGAGGCGCAGCGTGGAGAGCTTTAACAAGTCATCTTAGCTTTTCGCCTTCACGTCATAAACAAGGCCTCTCACTAGAGTTTTAACAAATCGCTTTCATATGGCCTTAATTTACAAGTCGCCTTCATGCTGCAAATCTAAAATTCTGTATAGGCCCTAGATCTATAATTATAAACATATTAAGTGAGAATGTATTGCTAATTAAGGAATTTAGCTCATTTAACTTGGTGCTTATTTGTCCAGGCCTTACTAGGAATTTATAACAAGTTAGTTTCCATCTTGAATTATCAATTTTCACAGAGGTTCATACTGATTCCAATTTATCTCTGAAAGACACCATATTGTCTTTAGAGATACGTCTATAATAGATGTTTTTTCAATTTCTTGTACATGTACATAAATGCAAACTCAATGTTTATTAATATTCTCCTTTTGTTTATTGATCTACAGGTTACAGTCATCTAGCCATCTAAGCAACCTGAATTGCCCTCGCAACTTAGAGTGGAAGGAACTTGTTAACGAGGCAGATGGGAATACAATATGCTTTCTTCGTTGCACTGAACAGTAAACTATTAACTTCACTTTGATGCTGGTCATCATACAAGACTATTCTGAATTCAAGATACCAACTCTTTAGATTATCTGCACTCTTCACATCCTTTGACATTGAATTACTTCCAAGTGGCAATAATGAAGTTGGTTTGCGAATTGTGAATGTTTGGTGCAACACTACATGCGGAAGGACTTTCAGCTTTAAACTGTCAGAGGTTTTTGAATATCTGTGCTTCTTAAGATTTGTCATGTTAATTAAAAACAACTTTAAAGAACTGTAGATTTGCATGGATTACGCATATAACTACTTTTACAAAAGCAAGTGGGCAATAAACATGCCATAACATTAACAATTTTAGATTTAGTTGCTTTTTATCTTCAAATTTACACATAGCAGTGCATTTTGTGCTGCAAACTAAAAATAAAGAGCGAGGAATGAAACAGTGCATTCCTTTTATTTTGTTGATAATATTGTTACTTATATACATGTATCATGCAATAATTAGGAAAATCAAACTATGTATTTGTGCTCTATTATAATGAATGTTTTATTAATCGCTCAAAATCAGTACTTACATTATGTAGACTACTGGCAAGCAGGACATACAAA
>BEXV01001730.1:10008-24060 GCA_003118195.1 Hemicentrotus pulcherrimus
AGCCTCAATTTTAGAGCGATAAAAACACCTACCGTCAACTGAAACAATATCCATTTATTTCTAAAGCATATTTATTTGATTGTATTGAAATACAAGTTTGTGAATTGCATATTTTAAGTTCTATATTTCAAAATATCAGTGTGAATTTTAATTTTGAAAAACCCGAAACCCGAAACCCGAAAACCAAAAACCGGGTTTCAGCTCGACGGTCGGGGCCCGGGCGGGGACCCGTTTCGACTCAGGCCTATTTTATATTGTGCTACATGTACATTAAAACATATTACAAGATCATGAAGCGGATCCTAATCAAACGATTGGTTGAGAGCGTACATGTGATCAGGCACTTATTTTGCCTAACACCTAATTTTACTAATGACCGATCATTCGTAAATACTTATGACCGGTCTTTCTAAATACTTATGACCGGTCATTAGTAAAATCATGTCATTAAACAAAAAAAAATTATAAAACTAATTGAATTCATGTATCATCTTATAAAACAAATAATAAACATCATTTTGTTCAGGCATTAGTAAAATTACCAATCCTCAGTACCTAACAGTCCAAACACCCTCGGCTTTCGCCTTGGGCGTTTTACACTGTTCCATAGTTATCTTGTGTGGGCAATTCTTATTAATGCCCTCAATGCTGTGTATTATTTGTATACTACTGATCAATTTTACCTGGCATATTTGCTGGCCAAACAAGTAGAGCGTTTTGTGAGAAACTCTGTCTTTTTTTTCTCTGAGGTACTTCTCTAGAGATCCCAAGGGGAAGTACTCCATGACAAGAGAAAGGCGATTGGAATTGTCTGCAAAGAAAACAAACATCAACATGTATCAAAACATGGGCCAACCAGCTGATTCTAAACCAGACAAGGTTCCAACACATGTTGGAGCCCCATATTTTGTAAAACTATGCATCATCAACAAACCTTTAATGAAGAAGGGAAATGACAGGGCTAGGAATCAAGCAAAGTATGAAAAGTAGTATACCTTAACATCAATAATAGGAATATCTGGAAAATGTGAAGAACATTTAACTTCCTTATTACAGTTCTCATGAATGCTCTTCCCAAGAATGACAACAAGAACTTAAACAAAAATAACAACTCAAACAACATTTTGTTTAACTTGGTGAGGGGGGGGGGGGGGGNGGAAAAAAATAAATAAATTCAAAATCTAAATCAAAATTAGCTTAGACAACACCGACACATATCATTTAAGCAATCACAAGTATGATCATTACAAGCCCTGCTGACACCAGCATCATCACCTGAAAGGGAAACTCCAACCTTAATAGCAAACTAACCATAGAAAGCAGAAAAATCAGAGAAGCAGACTGGTTAAAGTTAAAATGACATCGGATATTGAAACAAAAAAGAGAGGTCCATGGACCTTACGCTCGCTTGAGCTGATGAAAGTAGGGGCCTAGCAATTAGGGGCCTAGCTCGGATAGCTCCCATCCATTTTGCACCAGGAACATATGATATATTGGAACAGAAGGGCAATTAAGGGGTGCTGACCCCATTCAAAAAAATTTAAGTCTTCTTCACATAGAAATGATTCCTACAATGTTTTGCCAGAATCAATACCAACATTTTGGTCTGAAATCCTATCTACACTTCATGATCTATCAGTATAAGAACTAAAAAATGAATGTAATCGGGGAATTTTGACGAGACATCCTTGATTTTAAAAAATGTTGTGGACAGTTTTCAAGATTTAAGTTTGCTGTGCTCACATTGCTGTTTGGATGGTGGACATTAAAGTGCCCCCCCCAACAAACGTTCGTTAGTTAGTTTTCCATGAATCGTCACATTCCCCAGACAAAATTGCCAATTTGAGATTTGCATAGACTTAGTGATCTCCTATTTCAAACATTCATAGCACTCTCTTTATTGGTCCGATTCATTTTAAACTTTTGTCAATATGTTTCTCTTATTTTTTCTGCTTTCATACAAATGAATTTATTAGGAGGGTTTGATTGCCCTTTAATTGACCTACCTTCACAGTATCCAAGGACCTTGACAATGTTCTTATGATCACAATAAGACATAGCTCTGATCTCTTGCTGGAACTGATCTGATCGACTATCATTCTTAATGACCTTTACAGCTACAATCTCAGCAGGGATACCCTGACGAGGCATCAACACTCCGCGGAACACCATCCCAAAATGACCCTGTACACAGAAATAACCATATTTTAATTGTCTTTTTATTTCCCATTCATCAACAAGACTTTAAATCATTGACACCGATATACTCCAAACCAGTTTTCATAACAGTGATGAAGAATAATAATTTCAAAGGGAAACTTTCATAGTCAATCCAGTCCTGTGCCCATGTGAATGACAAAATCAACTGTCTACAGTGATACTTTCTCCCTCTGGGAAGATATATTTGATGCAAACCTGTCTAGGAATATCACCTGTTTCACCGTCACTACTGGGTGGCCTACATTACATCTATGTACAGATATGTTTCACAGTACATAGTATTACAAATCTGCTCACATAGCTTCAGTTTCAATAGTTAGAATCCCTCTATTTTTTAAATAATTTCATCTTTTTGCAAGGCTATAACCTCTTAGCTATTTAGTGATTTCCTCTTTGGCTGTGAAGGAGCATGGTTACAAAACAAAATTGTGAAAGCTGTTCTTATGAAATAGATAAGTTCCTATTGATGTTAACCATGAAGGCCAAGGTTATATCTTGTTTTAGATTTCTTTGAAAGGAGACAACAATAGGTCTCCAAAATCAATGTAAGATTCACAGTTTGTATTGTCACTAACATGTGTATGTGATGAGAAATCAGTTAGAACATGAATTATGTAAAAAAAAAAATCATGTTACTGTTAATTATGATTAAAAATGTTTGTCATGCACTCATACATGTACAATGTAAATTACAATGGTGTACAATATAATGAAGAAAGCAATACACTTACTGATCCTAATCTTTCCTCCTTCTTGAGCTGACCATCTGGTATTCTATTAACTCCAATGAACTTGGTCTCTTCATCCTAGAAAATAGCAAAGATCATAATGTTGTCATACTGTGGCATACATTCACTGCAATATGAATACATTGTAAAATTCAAATCTGATGTAGGACTATTGGTTTACTTTTTTAAATTATTATTTTGTGTTTCAGTCAGCCTGGCTATCTGAACGATAAGTATTTCTTAAGTTGCAAAAGTCAATTTATATTGGTGATTCACAGTTGCTAAACAAAGAATATTGCACAAAAGACCATTAATATTTTGTTCTCAGATTTTACACGTTACCAGAGGAATCCAGGCAACAAAGAGTAGCACTTTTGAGCTTTAATGAGCTCATTTTTTCATTCCTCTTAAAGATTTTCTCACATATTTTTAAAACTTGGTTTTGCATCAAACCTGAACCCTATTACACAGGCCTACATGAGAAGACCACTTTCTCTGGTGACAAATGCTATAGGCATTACTTTGCTAAAAATATAGGATTAAAGCTTTGATAACAATTATTTTAGGTTAGGTTTAGCATTAGAGTTGGAAGTATTGTGACCATTGCTTTAATTAGATTTACATCGGTACTGACCACACAGCAATGTTTCACAGGGTATGTAGTGGATGACCCTGCTAGGATAAACATTAGTATTTATAATTCACATATTAATCTAATAAAATGCCTGATAATGCAAAGAACTCACAGGATCTAGGATATCATCTTCCTCTGTGGGGTTGAGCACAGATTCTATCTCCACTAAGATGGAGGCTCCTCCGGTAGCTCCTTCTCCTGATCCTCCAGGACCTGATCCACCTCCTTCACCCAAACCTGAGCCGTTGGGAGGTGAGACAGTGTCTACACAGCAACGAAAGACAGATTGCAGATGATTAGTAGATCAGATCTCCTTCTTCAAACTCATATTATGAATTAATTTCTTTAGTTAACTGAAATTTTTATCAAAATAACAACAGAAGCAAACAAAGAAATCCACAAAATAATGTTTTGCAGGGAATAAGAGCTAAATGTAAAGGAAATTTAATAACAACTTTGAACTTGACCTGATACAAAAAATAACAAAAAAAAATGTGTTTGAAAAGAATTCTACTCCAGTCAAATAAATGGAAAATGATTCAATGTCTCAACAGTCCAGTGTGATCAGAAATCAGGTAAATATAGTTACACATTGTAAATTTATATCACTTTGGCGATCATTCGATTTCAAAACATTGACTAATGCAGAGGATTAACACATGTAAGTCTATGACGAAAATTTGGGACTCTTTATCATGATGGAATCTGAAGGTTATTTGTCACATTTGACGTTGACTGTATGTGTGGTTTTGATCAGAGCAAGTTTCCTTTCAGCTAGTGCCTCTTAGAACCAGGTAGCTCCTGTATTAAAGCCTATGGGAACGAGGGAACCCAGTAGTCAATGGGATAACAGTATGAAACCTTTACATATGGGGTATAAAATAAGAAGAAGAGTGCTGTTTCTCACCCCTTCTCTCATTATCAACATTGTCCAGATCAGTATGATCATCTTCATCATCACTCTCCGTGGGAATCATCTCAACTTCTGGTGGATCAACAAACTCGGGTTTCCCGCTGCATGATGCTGCAACAAATGAGAGGGTAATCAGTCAAGTATTTTCCAATAAGGGTGGAGTCGTGTCTTACAGAAGACTGACAACGGACAAAATGTGATCCCCATAAAAAAGGGGAATATTTGTTATTACAAGAGTTGTACTTTACCCATGATTGGAATAATTATGAGTAACCTCTAATCCATACCATACTCTCTGCATAATACTTTACAGCAGTATGCACACATTATAGATGCTAGTTTATCAAATCCAGTATGAATTAAAAATATACATACATTATATTGCAGAAATGTACATGAAGATAAAGTCTATACATTGCAAAAGCTACACAAAAGAAGACAAGTAAGAATTTAAAGAGTTCTTGTTTATGAAATAAATTTCCAAACTCACTGAGAAAGCTATTGACATCCCTGAGTACACCTCTACATGATGGTCTATTCCTTGGATTATGAGACCAACAAGCATCCATGATCTTCAGCAGTTCTTGAGGGCAGCCTGGAGGTGCATCTAAGCGTACACCATGCCTGTAGGTATCCCTTACCTACACACAAAACAAACACACTTCATCAGTATTACGCCTTTCTTTGGCCTAAATTTACAAAGGTATATTTTAAACATGATTTACCACATGTAAGGGTAGCGAAGAGGCTAAAATATTGTTCTGTTATCAGCCTTTTCCCAGCCTTGGATGCCTATGGTAAATCAGTAATTAGACCTTTGTAAATTCTGGAAATATCAAATATTATTAGAGTAGATTTATATTCTAAAGTACCTTCAAACTTACAAAAATGCAGCATTAAGAAGAAAAAACAAACATAGATGAGCCCAGACTTCAGATACATGTAGACAGGTAAACAAACACCTACATGTATTACAATTTGGAGTGATCATGTCTTCATGCACAGAGCATGACAAACAAATATATCCACATACAAATATCTGTGGATATTTAGAGTAACATATGACTGTGCCTTAACCTGTACAGGTCAGACAACATCTGTATAACCATATGCATCCATAAGTATTCCAAACTCAATAAGAATTACACATAGGAATGAATAATTATAAATAAAGTACTCACCACTTCATCACTAAGATCGTCAGCTGGTATTGCTCCATGTGACATGATCTGCCAGAGAGTGATGGCATAACTGAACTTATCACCTGCTAGTGTTGGTTCAGAGTTGGTTGCTAACAGCTCAGGGGCTGTCCATCGCACCCTGTCAACAAAACAAATAATAACATCATGTTCTAAACACACCAACACTTGAGGTATTTTGCCTCTTGGCGATTTATCGTAGCGAGTGCTATGCAGTATGAGGGCCATTCATTACTCGCTGAGGAAGACGGAAAAGTATCAAGCTAATTTTCATGGAAAACTGATGACTTGAAAATCAATATCAAGCAACTTTGTGCAAGTAAAATCACTGAAAAATGGCAAAGAAAATTTTTAATTAGTAGTACATCTTTTTTTCTTTGCCGTCTCTTAAAAATAGGGTTGCATCTTACACACAGACTACGGAAGTCCATAATTTATCTCTCTTTACTCATTGCCAACCAGCCTACCATAATTAGAAACTTCACTAGTCAACAAGATAATTTGTTGAAAACTTTACAAAGAAAATGAGGTTCTGACCAGTTGAAAACAACAAATAAATTTAAAAAACCAGTGCATAGTCAGTAGAGAGATACATGTTCACTACATGTCATGAACATGTATAGTGTGTGTACCATCTTTTCAGGGATTTACGTGGCAAACAATTTAAATTGTACTCCATTCAATATAATTTTTTAAAAACGTGTAAGGTATGAGTAACAGATATTATGTTTAAATGGATTCACTTCAACATTTCTTATGTATTTTCCTACCTTTGTAGTTTAGGTTGGCTGGTCATCTCCAGACTATGATAGTATACACCAAGCATGGGATCAGCTAACTTGATGTGCATGTTAGGAGCAGGGCGTAAGACCAGAGTGTTATGAGCACTCACATTACCATGGACGATTCGCCTCGATTCCTAAATTCATGAAAAAGCATAAGTTAGTAGCATGTTCATTGCTAGGCAATAAAGCTTTACAATGAATGATTAGTTTATGTTTATTATGTTATCCCCATGAATGCAAATAATAATTTGACCTCTAAGTTACTTTTTACCTGCTTTGGTCAAATATTAGAACAAACAGTGGGTTGCTATGTACACACAAACACACATACATAGGCTCCCAAACAGTGTGACAATCTATGCTTTCTACCCATAGTGAATATAGAGTAAAGGTACACGCCCCCAAAAATGTAAATTGAAATATTGACACATCCCCATCAAAGTGATGAAAACATTAATCTACCAGCCTCCCCCCTCCCTATTTCATATTGAAGGACTTGTACTGGGTCTGATATGTACGAACAACACTATGAAAAGGTCTGATATGTAAAGACTACCACGATGAGAAGGCACATATTCTCACCTAGTTCAACTAATTCTTGGAAGATGTAAAGGAATTCATTAATTCAATCCAAGTCAGATTGTTCCAAACATTAATTTAGTCTCAATATACATTCACAGTTTAGTAACTTTAATGTGCTTCCTCAAAGTAATGAGTTCAATTTCACATCCTTTACAAGCCTCCAAAGTGTCATTGGTTTTGAGCATGCTGGTGAGCTTAACATGCAAACCCAATTTATCACTTCCATAATACCACTAATCATACACATACCGGTACTTATGATTCTAGCAGAAATTAATCACATCGGTCTTCAATGTGAAAAATTCTTGTTTCACACGTGGTATGTGCTGAATGTATACAGCAGGGTAAAACTTCCTTTTCTATTACAAGCAAATCCATTAAGAGCTCTTTGTGGATTTTCTTTACCTACAGAATACTGGGGGTTATTTTCAGAGGTCCATTATTCTTATTCTACCTATAGCGAAAACAAAATCTTCAGGTGATTGGTACGATATACAGCAAAAATCAGTCATCCTGACACTTGAAAATGGAAGATCTTTATACTTTCACAACAGATAATAAAAGGAGGCTTGGGGAAATAAGCCCCTAAAACTGTAAAATTCTGCGTTAAGGAGAAGATCCCAAAGTACAATGAGAAATGAATATACTAATAATTCCTGTCATATTGGTTGTACTTAAAAGTAAGACTATGCTTCAGCTTAGAAGTGAATAATGAATGAGTTTGTTACCAAGTATTCCAGGGCATCAATGAGTTGAAAGGCAGCATGAAGCTGACTATTAAGACCAAGTCTCTTTCTCTCATTCTCCAGCAGACTACGAAGATAATGATCCAATGCTCCTTCCGATGCATACTCCATGACAAGCATATAGCCAGCACCGATACCCTCAAATCGGATGATATGCTTATGAACCCATGAAGACATCAGGTCTACAGACTGACTGAATTTCTGTAGAGTAGATAAGAGGATAGGTATAAAGTATATACATGTACCGTAATTAATGTTGTATTAACTACACTTTTTTGAATTCTTACTATGTTAATATCATGATCGGTAGTTGCCTCTGTTGGTTTGACAATTTAGTAAATTTCTTTCAACTCCTGATGTCTGATCCTACACATATTCACTGAGCTCTGGACGACAAGATACAGAATTTGTGAAGCGTACTGTGATCATAACAATAACCGGTGCGGTGTCATATGTGAACAAGGTTTGAGAGGCACTTACCTGTTGAACACTCTGTGGAGCATCCATCTTGGGGCACTTGATAGCTACCCTCATCTTGCGAGGCCTATTGCCAACCTTCTTACGCAGATCTGCTGCCCACACCTCAGTGAAGTCACCATCACCAAGATGTCTCCAGTTAGTCCTGGACGAGAGATTGTTTTCCTGGATCCAACGGATTGGACCTGTCTCAGGTTGGGATGGTAGGTCTACATTCAAGGCTGATCGGTCTAAGATACGCAACGCTGGATCTGATGTAGAATGTGAAGCATAGCATGTTGAGGAATAAAACTTTTTTTTTAACAAGCTGCAAGAGAGTTGTACACATATCTATGATCAAACAGATCAATGATTACCGGACTGCTATAGAAAGTAGGTACATGTACTTTTTTGTATAAAATCCAGTAGATGTACCAGTTACAGCGTAACTGACCAAAGCGCTTATCTCACCCCAGTCACTGGATTCTGTTAGGATTCTGCACTCTCCACTCCCTTCAGAGCATTCCAGTCAGTGGCCCTTTTGACAGGCATGCACATGCTAATCAAATTATGATGACATTTGCATCCTACCTATGCCAGTCCTCATCAGACCGAAGTTGCAAAATACCTATTATTTTCAGAATCAGAATATTTTCCTGAACCTCGAAATTGCGTCTTCACCAGACAAATATGCTCATCACAAACTAGCGCAAATTCGCCCGCCACATGTATTTCCCAAATAGCAGGTTATTTAGGAAAGAAGACCAAAATTTCTTGGTATATATTCTCGACCAAATAGCCCACTAATTGCAACTGCCGGCTGATGATGATAGGCCTCCAGGTACCCATTTAACACCTAATAACAACAACAACCTCCCTCCCTTCTCTCTATCACTTCAAAATGTTGTCTTCAGGTACGATGGGTAAACCTTTCATTCATGTTGTATTGTCTGGTTGAGAGCTAGACGGGTATTCACTCTGTTCATTATGTTGAGTTAACAGCTTTCTTGCTCTCAGTATACAAACACTTCCTCCCATCTGTCCTCCATTGGCTTACCTTTGGGTTCTATTGGAACACCTTTCCTTAATTGTCCCTCCAAGCACCAGCTATTTTCTCTGCTACGGTAGAACTCCACAAAAGACCTCAGACAGTTGAACCTACGCTGATTATCAAGACCTACTTGATCATCATCTTAAAAAGAAGAACAAAAAAGAAAGAACAAATGCAGCCATATTAACCTCCCAGTGAAAAGAAAAATGAGGGCAAATAAGACTACTATACTAAAGAGCATGCAGAAAACTGCTTGTTTGAAAATATTGTTTTATCTAAAATAATTAACTATTATTTCTGAACCAAACTTGGCTTAGAAACTGTCCTGTAAAAAAAAGAATAGAATGTTATACACTTAACAGCCAAGCTTGTGCCATATCTGCAATGTATGCTTTGATGTCTTCATCAATTCATAAGCATACTGCCATACACTACTATTTTGTATCTTTATAACACACAGTATGCATGGACCTGTGTATGCTCACCTCTTTTTTTTCTTCATCCCCACTTGTCGTTTTGAGAATTAATGCTCAACATTCTCTGCATGTTATCCATTCTGGCAAGGGCTATTCTGCGCAAGGCCCATTCTGCGCAAGGCCCATTCTGGGCAAGGCCGATTCTGGGCAAGGCCAATTCTGGGCAAAGGCCATTTTGCAAGATATATATCGGTCAGTGTCAGGAAAGGATTTTTTTCCAGGCGAGAAGGGAAATGTACTACTCTAAGGTCAGATAGAGGTAGCCAAGCATAGGATGTATTATTGCATACATTTGCATTTAAGACACACAGTATATGGGGGTTTTGATATGCATGATTTTGGGTTGACTATTTAATGTAGATAGAAATAGAAATAGCTTGCATACCCAGGAGGTTTGGAATGTTAAGGACCTGGCAAAGGAAGGGTAAAGGGAAGTGGCTGTAGAAAAATGGGCAGAACCCTTCAAGTCAGTGCTAAGGTGCAGATGTTTAATGCACGAGATAGACAGGGATTTCTAAGCAGTCTAGAGACTGGCCAAGCGACCAGGACCAGGAGGGACTCAAGAAATGGAAGCTGCCCTGTTCTGAAGTTATGTTCTGTTGATTTTTGATGCCACGATTCTTGGGCTGAATATTAAACATTCATTATACCTATTACAATTGTGTTCTGGTGTGGTTTTCTGATGAGGAAGCAGTGTAAATAATTTTTAAAAAAGTCACTCACGTGACAGTCAGTTTTTACCAATAATGAGAGGTGTGAGAAAAGGTTGTGTGTTAATTGTCACCAGATCTCTCTAAAATTTACACTGAAATGATCATGAAATCGGGACTGCCTGATACCCTAGCAACCTAAGCTTCATACATGTACATGTATGTCAAATGCAAACAAGAAATGATTGACTGCTTAGACCTGTGTTGCCATAGTAACAAGTGCACTCAAGTTTGCATGAGTAGGTCATGAGAATGAAACACAAATACAGTCAACCCTGTCTATATCAACCATCACAGTCAAACCTGTTTATATCAACCATCCAAGGGAAACACGGGTTGGCATTGGCGGCCATTTCGATTTTTAAAAATTAATTGACATCATTCCCCCCACTCGCAAGGCCTCTCGCAGACTGCCAGTGCACGAACAATTCTGCCTTGTGGTAATATGAATATGTACACATAAATTAAAGAAAATGTTACTAAAATTTTCCCCTTTATTATATTTGGGAACGGGATAGAAGGATTAATTTCATTTGAATCACTTGTACATTTTGAACAATCAAAAACAAACAGCAAGTACCAGATATGTACCACTTTCTCACCACACATTATTTCATTTTTCTGCCTCCATTTATCCTGCCCTTTTCTTTTTCAATCATTCAATTGAGCATTCTGGCTTTCTCAAACTCTAATAATAGAAGGCGACTGGTTCAATGACCGAGGCATACAAGGAACTTCATAAGCTTTAATTGTCATAATATAAAATGACTCTATGTAGTGTGAAAAACAAAGGGCGGTCGGGGATTAAAGCAGACACATAATACTGGTACGTTTTCATCTGTTTTTGCTTATCAGTCAAAGCCCTACCATGCCCGGATTATCTCATGCAATTTGCACAAATTTGTCTTCTTTTTGCTTGCGCTCCTTACCCATCAGAACAAAGTGTTTCCAGCCAGGCAGGCATTACGATTCCATTAAGATATCACTTACATTGAAACAGAGTTTTACAAGGCATAGATTCCATCCAGATTCCCTGAATTGCATCTTATAATGCATTTAGTTTCCTTCAGGTCTTGACAAATCTAGGGCAATTGGTCATTTTTCTTCACAAGGCTGGTCCTATCTCACCATTTCATTAGCATTGATCAAGCAGTAATTTACAGCTCTCTTTTTGAAAGAATGTAATTCTGAGGCATTTGTTTACGTTAATTATTGAGTATGACAGGCAGATATATGCCAGTTAGGCAGCAACATAATACCTCATGAATTTCAGCCTGAAAGCTTGGACACACAATACTTGATGGAGAAAATGACTACTACTGGAGGGACTTTATTCTCTAGAGTGTAGAGGAGGAAAGCAATTTTCTCCCGATTTAAAGCATATGAATATATATATATATATGTTTATCAATCAGTGTCATATAATCTACACTTGGCAGAAAAAGAAAGTGGACACTCAACAGTGTGTCCTAGAAAAAACGAAACCGAGAATTATTGATGTTTTATCATAACTATAATCACAATTATAATCAATAAATGACACAAATTTGTGAGGCTAAGATCCTTCTCTTTCATTTGATGCAACTCATATGATGCATATCATACATGAGTGATTAAAAACAATTTGATGAGAGGGTACCAAAAAGTCATTTAGCACGCGATGTCTGAATTTCAAAGAGAAAAATCAATTTATAGAAAGTTTATTTTCTGCCCATTCATATGACACCTCAATCAGGAAAAATGAGCAAGGAATAACAAAGTTCTGTTCGTTTAAAGTAATGCTTGCAATTCCACAATTTGATTAAACCAAATTGTTTTCACTGACTGCCTTTGCAACAAACAGAGTTGACAAAAGACTTAACTCCTTTTTGTTGATGATCAGCCATGCATCTTTTTTGTGCTTAAAATTTTGAAAATGACTACTGTAAAAGCAAGAAGAAAAAATCTAGATGATTTTTAATGTATGGTTTGCCATTACACCAGACAGTTATATGAGTTCACTCCCTTGCCTTGTAAAGCTAAATAAAACTAAACAATCATGAATAAGTTATCATTTCAGAGGCTGTAGACCAGAAAGTAACCAAACCTGACCTACATGTACAAGCTAACTACAGTACTAAGGTTGCTAAGATTGGGAACCATAAGGGCAGTGTCAATGATGTCAAACTCCCCCCCCCCCAAAAAAAAAAAAAAAAAAAAAAAAATTGTATGGGAAGTAGAACATCAGCCATATCAGACATATCACAACCACTTTGGGTGTGTTTCATCAACTGAAATGGATTTCAATCTTAAAAATAAGACCATATCAGTATTAGCTTAAAATTGATGCTTGTGAGCTGTCTCATCAAATGGATTTTGAGCTAAAAATTATGCTATTCCATTAGTGTTAGCATTATAATTGATTACAGCCGAATGCGTTACTATACAGAAGCAGGTACCTGGAAAAGTTCAGAAAGGTGGATATGAAATGATTTAAACTCACGAGAGTATGCCTTGTACTGAAAACATAATTTTTCAAATGTGTGCTAAAAAATACAAGGAACATGGACAGTGTACATGTACTGTATGCACATAAACGCATGGTGGGATCACAAATAAATACAAGGGACATGCCTTCAAGAATAAGCCTGCTAATTTTTGGAATCCTTATGACCAGCCGAGTAATTTGATATGAAACTGTGGTGGTAAATTTGACCTCAAGTCAAAAGTGTGTTGACCTTTCAACGTTTTTAACCATAGCGCCCTCATTTAAGGTCGGAAGTATAGCAAACTATACCTTTTTTGAATCCTCATGACCAGACGAGTAATTTGATATGCATATCGACACGATTGGAATATATTTGAATTTCTACCCTGTGTGACCTTTGTTGACCCCTCAAGAAAATGCCTGGGATTTTCAAGGGGGCAGCCCAAGTCAAAATTGTTCGATATTCATCAGGGAACACAAAAACACTTTCAAACCTTTGTTCCCCGAGACTGGTCACAGGACCTACAGGCTGGTCTCCTACTAATATGGAAATCTCAGGCTTCTGAAAACACTTCATCTTGAACTTCTACTTATTACTTTGTACATAATAAGCCAGAAATACAAGTGTATATTTCTGATAACATAAAGACAAAAACATATTTCAATACATCATTACGGATATGCATTGAGCTAAAACTAGCAATGTCATGGAGACTCAATTACTTTATGATTTTTAACTTGATACTTTTTTGCCATCGGCAAGAAAATATTATATCTGGGTGACCAACTATGTTTCTTTATGTTTAGTAAGCAAAGCTATGAAAAATACCACCCCCCCCCAAAAAAAAAAAATTAAAAATTAAAAAAATTAAAAATTAAATATCTTCATTACATCTTGCGGTAAAAAGAGATAGGGGAGCTATAAGCAAACTAGCTATGGAAATATTTTGAGCCAAAAAAAGAATCTCCAAGAATACCAATCTTTTTACCACAAATATGAAGAGAACCTCTTTGTGAACAAGTTTCAAATTTCTACACTGACCCCCCCCCCCCCCCCCCCCCCCACAAACACAACAAAAACAAAA
>BEXV01001730.1:47330-73704 GCA_003118195.1 Hemicentrotus pulcherrimus
CACGGTACCTGTAGATCAATGAGTTACCGTATCTGCCGGCAATTAGGCTGCACCCCCAACTTTGACATTTCGTAGATGTAAAAAAAAAAAAAAAAAAACTGAAACCATTTTCATCAATAATGTTATAAATTTACAGGAAGTTTACCTCAAAAATGATCGTTATTTAGCAGATCTTCATCGATTTTAAAGCTAGTACTGTATGGCAGGCAGATTTGGTATCCTACATACCCCCACCAGGATGTGCAGTGTAATACGAAATTGCGCGGTTGTGTTGCATGTGCGGCAGCTCCGTAACGGACCGGTCCCTTCTTTTACTTTTTGGCAACGATGCAATGGTAACGGACTTCGATCTACTGGCAGATTTTGTTAAAAAAATAAGTTATGCAGTTTATTTTCGTCTTCATGTCACATTTCAACATAATATTGTCAGTAAGATGTGTGGAGTTATTCTAGAAAATAGAAATGTCCTGCACCATTGTATAGTCATTGTAGTCCCATATGTACAAATGGACGTGCTGTTTTGACCGCTGAATTTTTAGTTGTTGCGCTAAGGCCGCACCCAGATTTTTTGATATTTTTTATTCCGAAAATACTGCAGCCTTTACGCCAGCAAATACGGTATATAGAACTTTATGGGAGTACATGTCTGAAATGAATGCTCCTGGCTCCTCATAGCCATGAATGGTACTTACCATAGGAGGGGTGGATCTACGATTGATTTGTAACAACGTATGTGCCCTCTCAGCAGTAGAGGGGTAGATGGTGATGTCAATGATATCTTGAAATGGAAACGAGTCCTCCACATCTTCATCCTAAAGTTAAAAACATATAAAAATATGAAAATATTTGTAAGAAAAGGTTGTGACAAATTCATTCCAGAAATTCTGGCAGTATTATAATGCATCACATGCCTACTCCTACATGTAGATGACCAATGCTGCTTGGAAGTGCATGCAGCAAATGAGTAGGCTCTTTAGTGTGCAAGAGCCTGGCAGAACATTTGAGCTCAGATGATGGACACGAAAGAAGAACAATGTTTAGCCAGAATCCTTACTAACATTTTGGTTCACGTTCATGATCTATCAGAATATTAAATATACAAGGGAAATGCTCTCGGCGGTCTCACCTGCAGTACACAATTTGATATGATGAAAAATTGAGGTTGGGACAGTATCTATAGGCAGGGTGGCCCATAGCAGGCCCTTAAAAACAAAACTCTCTGAATATAATCAGCATTTTGAAGTGACCATTGAATAAGTATTATCAGAAGAATTATTTACTAATACTTGTTCCAAGATTGATAACTTTAATGAAATATGAACAATTATAAAATGGCTCTAGTATTTTAAGCATCGTGATTGATCAATACGCATCACATGACATGTAGAAATTTTTGATGCAAGCACGATTTACCTGAAAAAAGCGCTCAAAAAAGTTATATTGCACGTTACCATGGATATTTAATGCACGCGCGTACATGAAGCATAGCTGCACCTACGCTCCCTCGATCTGCATTGTATTTTATGTAAGCTACGCGTAGCTAATTTGTACGCTCCATCATGATCCCCAGCGCAGCATACGCGTAGCTTAATTAGCTCTAGCTAGGTAGCTAGAGCGGGGTATTATTGTAGAAAGCAAATTTTTATTTTACTTTTGCCTTGGATTTAGGCCTGTTTTGACTTTGGGATTTTATAATGAAGCCAAGAATTTCAGCTGTCTAATGTATAGACTCGTCTGTAGACTACCTTGGATTTTATTTTTACCCAAAGCAATGAATCCCGTGGACTTTTTGGTAAGCTTGCAACTCTTACTCCAGGAGGGTCAAATCTGACTGACATGAGCGCTATACAAGAACCCACTATCATTATTATTATTATTACTAGAACCAACATACATGTAACTCTAGATCGAACTCTCGTACTAAGTTTCATAGACTCTAACTAATTAATCCTTATGATCTATATTTTGGTTTGTTTTGATTTATGTCGCTATTTTATAAACAAATGACGCACTTGACCCTGTTGTGCAAGACGTTAATGCAGTGTTCGCTCGGTTTCTTCAGATGGTTCGCACTGTGAACACGCCACAAGTGGCTCGTTGCACAGAGCGGCACCAATCTAAAGAAATCTCGCGCGTACTGCATTCACCGCTATTGCACTCAGAGCCGTGCGTTATTTGTATACTTATTAATTCTCATACATGCAATAAGTTGTGAAGACAATCCAAAGTATACTGACCTAAAAATGCTAAAATGACCTTCAACCTTGACTTTGTGACCTTGGATTTGTGTCATATGATTTGTGATACTTGATAGC
The DNA here is from genome assembly GCA_003118195.1 of Hemicentrotus pulcherrimus. NCBI lineage: Eukaryota > Metazoa > Echinodermata > Echinoidea > Camarodonta > Strongylocentrotidae > Hemicentrotus > Hemicentrotus pulcherrimus. The sequence goes on from BEXV01001730.1 coordinate 49,646, forward strand.
CCTTGGGTACAAGGTTCATGGAATTTGAACAAACACTTATGAAATTATGCTAATACTTGATGTTGATGCCACAACTAAGTCTGAGTTTGCACACTTGAAATGACATTTGACCTTGACTTTGTCACTTAAAAGACTATTCACATGATTGCTGATATACGTATGTTCAAGTTTCATGGAATAGGAGAAGAGTTGATGCCACCCACAACATACATACATGTGTATCAGCGTGTCCACACACAAAATTTATCGCGAAACTCTATAAAGAATCATCGTATAAAGAATCATCATATAAATTTCAGAGTGTCCACACACAAGAAACGTCGTCTAACTAATCATCATTTAAATTCCAGATGTCCACCAACAGAAGAAAGTAATCCTGAAACTCTACAGAGAAATGTCCTGCGGGCATGAAATAGAAGTGAAAATGACAGGTCAGGTCTCCTTTCGCGCGAGGTCTCGTTAAGCCCCGCCCAGTTAGTTACACTAGTTAGACTAGTTCCGTCCACACACAACATTTTCGTGATTCTTTAACGAGTTTCAGTTAGAAACGATGCCCAAACATGCGTTTCGTTAGACTAGTTTCGTTATACGACGTATCGTTAGTCAGCGTCCACACCTACATATTACATCGTAAAACTATTGAGAAACGGTATCGCTATCGCGAAACGGTATAGCTAATCACGAAAAATGGTGTGTGTGGACAGGGGGTATGTAGACTAATTTTGTTGACCAGAAATGACCTTTGACCTTGACCCGAAATTCTACTCAAATGATTGGGGATACATGTACATGAACTTGATAACCCTTTTGTCGAAGTATCATTGAATAAGAACTTAAACTGTCAAAATTACATGAAACATTCAAGTTTTTGATGCCGCCTTTGTCTCGCTTTTGCTACATGTACATGTATATGTACATGTATGCACGCGAGACAAAAATGAGAGTAACCAGGCATTTCAAAGAGATATAATGGAATTATTTTTGCGGTTTTTGACATTTTTCAAGGTTCACGCATGCAGGCATTTTAAAGTTGCTGCACTGCTGTTTGGATGGTGGATATTTTCAGCATTCAGGCAGCACATGCAAAATTATCAAATGCTTGAAATGACCTGAAACACATAAAAAACTTCGAAGTTGAGCAATTGGAGCATTTTAAAACTTTGACGCATACATAGTTACATACAACTGTACACATACGTTTAAGGCAGTCATGCATGACAAACTGTAGGATTAAATACATTTATTTTATGCATACCAAATTTGATAATAAATAATAATAATAATATCGAATATTTAGGAGCGCTAAAAACAAAAAGTAACATAGCGCTTACAAATACAATTATATTTAAAGAAGACAAGAAAATGCAGTACAGGAAATAAATAACATAGATCCGTTCAGAAAATATTGAAAAAAATATAAATTTAAGATGACGTTACGCTGGGACAATCACATCCAAAAGAGGAGATTCACTATTCCAGAAGATGGGGAATCATCATAGAAACTTTTGTAGTTTTTGGCATTTATTATTTAGAAGATAGCCGAACTATAAGAAGGTACGAAAGAAATAATAATAAAGATTCTGATGAAATCAACAAGTTGTCTTAATACATGTATGCTACACAGTGAATAACCTAATAAATGCCTCAGGGGTACTATAAGGGCACTGCCCTCAGTCCCCCCCCCCCAATCCAATTCAGACATATTTAGATCAGCCTCACCCAAGGATCCTCCCTACCAAGTTTGGTTAAAGTGAGAAGTGAACAATGTAACCAGAAGACTTTTGGGAGGGGGAGCCCTTTAAAAAAAAATTGTTGGGCAACCCAATTTTTCAAAGGTTTTAGAAATTGTTGCCTATTTTCAAACTGCAAAAATAAAATAATTAATTACATTAATTACATTAATACAGAGATGCCAACCTCTTGACACAAACAAAAATAGGCTGAATATCCTTACAAATCTGAAATGACGAAAACTTGACACTACCACTGGCCAGGTCAGAAAAATGTTTTACTGGTAAGAATGGGCAAGTAAAACGGAGACCAGGGTAATTGTGCAAATGCCAATTTGTTCTAAGTTGGCAAAAAATTAAATTAAAAAATTCATAAATTCCTCAATACATTTTTCTCAAATTTTCAGAAAACTGCCCTCCTATATTCTGTCCATTACAACAAACTTATCATCACAGGGAATAATTTTCCTCAAATTTTTTGATTAGCAATTTCAGCTGACTGATAAATATTTCAAATGAAATTCTATACATTTCTATGGAAGAAAACTGCTACACATTTTTTTTTTGTATAGCAGCCATGCAATAATGCATAGCAAATTGCGATGCGATACCAGGAAAATTATTCCCTGCATCAAGTTGTACTTCCCTTTAACTTGATACACAAGATATCCATGTACAAGCACTCAAAATAAGAAAGTCTTCTCTCCCCCAATAATTGGATATCCTTCACAGGCATTTCCCTGTCCTAGTCTAACCATAACTTTACAGCTATAAGTGAATGCCAAGCACCAAGACAGTGGTAGGTCAAAAATAGAAGCTGTTTTCCTATGACTCACAAACAGCCCTTATATCATGGAAAGGTAAACAAGGAAAGGATGTAAATAAGCAACTTTCACAAGGGAAGTAAGGTGTGCTATTAAGAAGATAGTGTGCTACAAGAAAGAAAAAAACCCGTGTTGATGAAAATTAGTGTAGGCTACATGTATATTCAGATTGTGTCCAGCACAGAATTCAATTAATCTCTGTCCTGCTTTGTTGTGCTCTCCAAGCCCATACTTTCAAACGATTCCATGTACATGAGGTGCAGTGGAAACTACGACCAAGCACAAGGAATAAGCTGGCTCTTCCAATTTTGTTTTTTGATTATTATTCCAAAAGGTCTGATGAATATATGTAGTGAAAAGAATGCTTCAATATGAATAATATATAATTCATGGGTAAAAATATGATTTTTAGGACCTTATTTGCATAAATTTAAAATATGCAAATGAGTGAATTAAAATTGAAAAAATTGAAATTATCATATACACTTCACTTGACATGTGGCAAATTTTCGCAGAGATCGGCTGTCCCGCCCCCCCCCCTGCCGTACTAAGACCTCAAATTTTAAAGCCCATTAACACAGGACACAGAATAAAAACTGCATTATAGCTATAAACAAAACAAAGAACCTATTTTTGCAATCAGCAAAAATTTGTTTATATACAAATTTGCTGTGCTGTGAATTTTCTGCCCTCCCCCCCCCCATATCTCTGATCAGGGGGTATTATGTAGTACATGAAGTAGCATCTAAGGATGGACTTTCAATCTATTTTAAACTTGGGTTCAAAGAGTAGACTAGTTAGTTGATGGGTGAGCAAGTTTAAAGTTTAGGTGCATTGATTTTTTAATACGTAATTTGTATCATTGCATAAGGGAGGATTAGATCAAACAATCAAAATTCCCTTGGTTGAAAGTTGGAAACATTCAGAGTAACGATTAATATCATTTAAAACGGTAACATACCGCCCCACATCTGCACTTGAAGATCTAGCTGAACATGGCCGAGATTTGTGACGTTGCTCACGGGACCACATAAGTTTAAAGCAGAAAATGTCCCATATTATGATGCACACATTTTCAGTGCTTGATTTGTTGTCTCCTATTTACTTATTTCTATAACTTCACCAGCATCTTTGTAACTGTTTGATCTGTTACCTCACTCTAAATTACAGACATTGTACATGTAGTATATTTCAATGAAAAAATGCAGCATTATAAAAAAAACAACAAGTCAACGCAAAGCGTCGGCAGGTACAAATGGCCTTGTTCAGCAATTGTTTGAATATTAAATGAGCTGTGACTGAAAAATGAAAGTATTTTGGAATCGAACACTGAAATAAGAGCCGATCTGATCTGGTTAACAAAAAGCCCAAAAAGCCTTTAAAAAGGCTTATTTTGGCTTTTTGTTAACCAGATGGCAGATCAGATCGGCTCTCATTTTAGTGTTCAAAAATACTTTCATTTTATTACAAGTCACAGTTGAAATGCTTTTGAACTAAGTTAGACCTAGTAACAATGTTGTTTTTAAAACTAAAGATGACAGAAAAAATTTCCTCCGAGTCCAAAAAGAAATTTGGACAGGTTAGTTTTCGTGAGTGAGCTGCATGATACAGGTGAGCTGAAGACACGGGAGAGCTTCGGCCGGCAAAGTGCTTTGTGAAGGGGCATAATTTACTGTGACTGAAAAGAAAAAAACAAAAAAAACTCTCTTCCCTTCAAATTAGGAACGTAGTTTAACTTCAAATAGTAGATCCTAATGTGATTCATGTTCAGACACAGAGATTTTCGAAAACCACTAAAAAGTAGGTCTCGGTGGTGTCTCAAAATATCCTGTATCTGTGTATAAGGCGCACCCCGACTTTTGTTTTTGCCGACGGAAAAAAAAGTGTGCCTTATAAATGGAGATTTACAGTAAGAAAATAGGGGGAAAATCTGGAAAAATAGAGAAAATAAGGGAAAAATAAGGATAAAATCAGGAAGAAAAAAAAAAAGAAAAAAAAAATAATCGGGAAATAGTGGGGAAACCGATTTAAACCAGGTAATAAGCCAGTTCACGGTTGCAGTCTGAGCATGAGCACGGCAGAACAAATTGTGAAATACACAGAGACGAAATACTGGATACGTGCTCATGAAAGTTTTGTACGGTGATCATTATTCATTCATGCACAGTGTACTCTGTGATACACAGGTGGAAGTATTCTTTGAAAAGGGGAAACAAAGGCTATTTATGTAGCACCTCCATCGCTGTAGGAGTGATTATTTCAAAATGTACAGAGTGGGACCTCTTCATGTTTTGAAGATCTGTGGATATTTGGGGTCATTGCAGCCATGTGCTAACCGGTCTATCATCAGGTCTGATTTAATGAGCTATGACCTTTGACATACAGATTTGAAAGTTTGCCTGTGTCTTGATATCATGTACCTTCATATCAAATTTCATTAAAATCTGTCAAACATAACTGAAGTTATCGAACGGAAACCAAATTGTGAATACTTAGCCATTTATCATATTGAATGAGCTATGACCTTTGACCTACATCCTACAAAATAAAATTAGGCTGTGCTTTGAAACCATGTATCTTCATATTAAATTTCATTAAAATCCGTCAAACATTACTAAAATTAAAGAACGGAAACCAGATTTGTTACAGAAAGACGGAAGGAAGGACAGCAGCGTTACTAACTTGACTATATCCCCTCCGTCTTTGTAGGCAAGGGGATAATTAAAGTAATGAGTTGTAGCTTCACTAGCTTGTATTAAAGAAAGATACCACTGTAATTGCAGCTGCATACTCCAATGGCTGCATACAGTACATTTAATCAGGAAAAATCTCCTTCCATTTCTATCATTCAGCAAGATTTTCAATTCAAAGGTGGGCTGATATTTCAGTGTTTTTTTCTAATCAATCTTTTATCCTCATCCGAGGGTAAATCCGTGATCACAGCCCGAAACAGGTTGTGTAACAACTACAACTTTTGTCCCATTTCCAGATCAAAATAGTCTAATGATACTCCTTGTAAGAATCAGGACAATGAAATATCAATCCAACCTACTTTAATGGACATTGAAAAATAGTCGCCCCTTTCTCCCTCCATTTTAGTAACTGCCATAATCATGAATTTCAGTTGTTCGCTAGTCACCAAATGGTGGCAATCCTAGAAGTTCAGATCAGCTTCTTAGCGTTTTAGTACAATTCTTTTTCTTCCTGTTGAAAACATGTACTGTATGGACAAGATATATAGTGTGTGAGGTGGTAATCTTCTCTGAACTTCCAATCTTGATTAAATAGCATCATAATGCCTCATTCCCAATAAAGAAGCACAAGTTTGCAAGTATCTATTCATTCATTTCTGATATTTATACAGGGTGGCACATACAGTGTACCACCAATTTGGTGGTCTTCCATTGGGCCCTGTTTGGTATTGGTAACAATAAAACAAATAACAGCAACAAAAAACAAAATACACAAGCATATAAACTGGTATAAAACAAATTCATTGGTATCCTCATGAAATAACTGATCGTTCAAGAATTATCCTTGATCATTTATAAAAAACATGTGAAAGGAATTTCAATTAAATAGAAAATACATTAAAAAATGAAAATAAAATGAAGAATAGATGATAACCACATATTAAAAAGAAAGAAAAATGATTGAAAACAAACATTTTTTGTAATCTGATATAAATTAACACACAGGATACCAAAATTGATATACTGTACATGTACATGTACATATTTACATTCAATTGCTCTTTAATTAGTACTTGTAGGTTACAAGATAGCTGAAAAAACTATGAGGTGCTTCTTGCTTGATTTAGAAGTCAGTGTTCTTTTAAGTTTTAATTCTTCCATTAATATCTTTAAAATAATAAATAATGATAATAAAACAGTGCAGCATTTTCCACCAAAGTCCATAAGCACTAATATTTTGGCTGTGTGTTATGCCCAGGACGTTTTCTTTCACTCAGTTCCCTTTTCAATATCAATTCAGAGCCCATTTGGTGGTGAGCTACATGTACATGTACATGTAATAAACAAGCCTTTTATTAAGTCAAAGTAGACCGGGAGCCAAAAATCTGAAAAAGCGGCTCCCGGTCCTTAATTTTTCTAGAGAACCGGGAGCGCTTTCCAAAATCGATGAAAATATTTATTCTTTTAAATTAGTTGTTAACCGTTACCTTTTATTCATACATTAGTAGTCTAAATTTTGAGCACACTAATATTAAACCGCCTTTTATTAAGTCAAAGTAGACCGGGAGCCAAAAATCTGAAAAAGCAGCTCCTGGTCCTTAATTTTTCTAGAGAACCGGGAGCCGTTTTCCAGGACCAGGAACCGTTTCCAAAATCGATGAAAATATGTATTCTTTTAAATTGTTAACCGTTACCTTTTATTCATACATCAATAGTCTAAATTTTGAGCACACTAATATTAAACCACTCATACCTTGGATACATCTGTCATTTGTAGTTGTTGTAGTTCATGTTTAAAACTTTTTTCATGCCGTTAAATGTCAAAAATGATTATTTTTTTAAATAAAAATATTTTAAAAATTGTCCAGGTTTACGCTATCAAATACAAAATAAACATGCAAAGCTGGGATTATTTTGTCATTTCGAGTTGTTGTAGACCATGTTCGTTGATATGAAGTGCCTTTGCATGAGTTTGAAATTAATTATATTACTGTAGGTCTAGACTAGTCTTAGAATAGAGGCAAAACATTTCAGCCGCCATTTATAATGACAATGCAGAGCTGCCAAGCTGTCACTTTCAAAAAACATATTATTCAGCTTGAAAAAGCATATTTTTAGGTGAAAAAACAGATTTTGCCTTTGTTACATTTTTGTCATTTTCCCTATAGACTAAAATGTTTTTGCAATCATTTTTTTTTTTTTTTAATAAAAATGCATGCAATCATTGAGAGCGGCCGACCTGTCACTTTGAAGAAAAAAAATGATCTGTTAAATATGTTTACCTATTTTATCAGAAAAAATCCATTATTCAAAACATCGCAGAATTTTAGTCGATGAGTACGAGGGCCGCTGAATTGCGGCGCAACACAAGGCGATGTTCTATGCCGAAGTTGAGGCATCCATTGGTGCTTTATTGCGGTCGAATCAAGGCAAATATGGAGTTGCAATCAACTTTGTACATAAAGTCAATGCATCAGCAGGTCCGGTATTTGATTTTCATTTGGCTTTTAGAAGATACCACCACACTCGAAGGGCTTGCGATAGGCGAAAAACTGGTAACAAAATCGCTGATTTCTTGATTTTTAGCGCTTTTTTGATGCAGCTGTTTCTTAAAACTGGGCTAAACTAGCGTGTACTTTGGAAATATGGCTCAGATTCCGCATTTTTTTACAGCAAAATTTGGCTTTTGAGATGGATTTTTGGAAGTAACATCCAAGAATTTCTTGTACTGACACTGTGTGTATAGTGCAGCGTACTGATTTTTGTTATTTGCGTGAGTATGCATGGTCTGGGGAAATGCGCTCGGGAGATAGCGACCGCTCATATTCGTGCTGCAATAATTGTTTCTGGTCGATTTTAATTAGGATTCTCATTATAAAATGATTTGTGAGGGTTCATTCAGTCCACATTTAACAAGTATCAAGTAAGATTTTGTCCCATTTGTGAACATTTAGTGCTAGACATGTGGAAGTTTCTGAACAGAAAATGTTAATTCTCCCAGACCGGGCGCCAAAAATAAAAAATGACCGGCGCCCGGTACTCATTTTCCCCGTCTTACCGGGCGCCAAAAGTCAGGGACCGTTGGGTAAATATCGCCCGGCGCCCGGTTAATAAAAGGCTTGGTAATAGGTGTATACGGTTACACAAGGATGTGGGTGGTTAGCTTGCAAACTTGCTTAGTTATGATTTATTTGTAACTTATGTAAACCCTCACTACTTTGCCTGCTAAGCACATACTACAGACTAGACTCAATTGACTGCATACAGAAACTCAGAGAGAGAGAGAGGCAGGTACGCAAGAGAGAGAGACAGAAGAAGGATGAGTGTAGGCCAGCAAGTCGGAGTACAGGGCTGTAAAACAAATTCGGTGTTTGGCACGTGCTTTGACAGTGATTGATTACACATTGACAACTTGTTCGACTTTCCTGATGTGAATTCAGTGCTTTTTGTTTGCAACTGTTCTGGGAATTTGATCAAAACCATCGTAAGTACAAGTTCACCGACATCCCATTGAAGCGCATGTAACATTTAATACACACATTTCAATAGATTGTCGTCGAATCTGTACTTATGATGGTTTCATGAAATACTGCCCTGGATTCTAGTGATACATTATTGGCCATATCTGTGATTTTCAATGACTGTCTACTTTAAAGCAGTTGTTGGCAGTGAACAATAAATGTTACAAACACATGCCAAGTTCTGTGATTATCCAATTTCAATGCCAGCTGCCATACTCACCCCATATGTTAGCTTCTTCTTAGTGACTCCTTTGACTCCACTGACTTCATAGATATCTCCATTTGCCATCGTAAATTGTTCAGTTCCCCACTTTTGTTTCATCTCTTCACTAAGAGAGACAAGAAACATCACTCTGAAAGCAAATGTTTCTCTTGGATCATCGCGGAAATCTGTGAGAGCAGTCCGTACTTTTCGTCTCAACTTTCTCTTGTCCCACCACGAGAGCCCCTCATTTAGGGACTTTGGCAAGAAGCGCCCTAAGCGTATTCTCCCGTTGAGGTTGGTCAACGAAGTCCCGTCCTCTTTGACATGTTGCATGAAGTCCAGTACCATAAGACCTAATGATTCCTCAGTGCTCAGCCCCATGAACTCGTCATTCAGGAAACTCTCTCTGTACTGGCAAAACATATAGTTCACAACATTCTCTTCCAAGAGCATGAACCCCTGTGAATCACCTGAAGGACACATGGTGGCCGTATGAAACCTCACCCGGTACTCCAGCTGCTCTGACTTTCTCTGTCTCCTGGAAAACACTTGAGCCTTTGGGCACAACCACTTCTTCTTGGTCTTATCATAGAGTGCAAAGAGATTGCTTGTTAGACGGGGAATGCCACACAACTTGGCTGCCTTTATGCATACCTGCTCCACAGTGAGCCGTTCATGCCATGGGAGCACCAGATTCCCGCACATGTAAGTACGGACTTCCACAATGTCTGGCTCCATTCCGTTGGGCATGCCCCCAGGAGATTCCCGCGAACTGCGGATGGAGGGTAGGTGCAGCATGTTGACCATGTGTCTAATGCTCAGTTTCTGTGTCATCAATGAAGCTAATCCCAAATTTGAAAACGATGAGTGTCGACCAGACAAACCTTTATTTGGATCATGATATTGCACATTAAATTTTAAAATTCCACTGCAGTAAAAGTTTAGATCAAGGGATCACTGCAAAGTCTATATCACTCTCATCTGAACAAACTCTACAAACATTTCCATCCCAAACTATCAAATCTGAGTGAGTAGAAGGATGTTTGGCTGAGGCTACATGTATCTTCATATTCAATCTTGGCTAAATCCTGTGACATCCACGCCATCAAAGTAGGAACTACAGATAAAGAAAAGAAATGTATGGAAGAGATTCACTTCACTGACAGTGTGTCAATAATAACTTGCAATTGTTCGAATTTTTTAGAAAGTATAATCTGGAAGTATCTTCAACATTGAAGGATTTTTATAAATGGAACTGTTTTTGATATTTTGTCATCTTACCCATTTTTACTTAAACTTCTGATATTTTGTCATCTTAAAAAAAAATAATAAAAAAATAATTTGTTGTCATCTTAAACATTTCAAAATATATTCATAGGAAGCTATTCAAAATCTAAGGCGTGATGGTACTCATTTCATATTCATTCCACTTCAGATTGCTAATAAAAAAACAATTAACATTCCAGTTGACAGATAATGAAAGAACCGGCAGTTTCATAGGATTTAATTCTGTAACCATATCTATAATTCTTTGACCGATGTGCCTATGAAAAAAGGGAATTTTAACATAAGTACTGTATTTGTTATTTTTTGCTTAAATTTATTTTTATCACAGTTCAGTTGAATAAACAGAAAAGTGAATCAAACATTAACTTAACTTCAATAATTGCTTTTAACATTTCAGAAGATATTGTGTGGACAAAGATTTCAATCAAAACACCACCATTTTCTGGTAATTCGGTTACCAATGTACATGTATATACCACATTGTAATTAATGTAAGTGAAACAGAGTTCGAGGGAAAGAATAAGTAAATTTGTTTGCTTGTTTTGTTTTACCCGACTGCTATTAGAAAGCAAATGTATGCTTGTACATGTAAGTAAGCAACCAGGGAATCGATGGCTTTAAGTCCTCTCCAAGGGACTTGGTAATGAGGATCGGCCCCTAAAAAAATCATTAAAAAGGGTAGCATTGAATTTGAGGTCTCTGATGGTTGCTTGGTACAGTATATGAGATTACATGTGAATGAACATGTAGCTGGCATGTAGACCCATGGGTTGCATAAAAACAAGACTTTACACATACCTTGAAGAAATTCAACTCATTTTGCAATGATTCACATTGTTCTTGTTGTGGAATAATGTTGAACTTATTCATTGACTGCCTTTCACATCTTCAATGCCAACTTACGTCCAGCTAGGCAGAAATCTGCAGAAAGAAATGAAAAAAAGATTTGTGAGATGTACATTATTACACAGGTTAGAAAAGTATTGATCAGAAGTTAAAACAATCAATTCTTTTTTAGTGTTTCCACTTTCCACTATTGACATACATGTAGTCTGGACTAGATGTAATCTTTAAAGGAGTCACACCAAGAAGCAAAAGTGTTTTGAATTGATGCAAAATTCATATTATTGCGAAGGGAAAGCCTTACTGATCAATTACACCAAATTTCCTCTTCAAAATATATTTTGGGCCCGCAGAAATCAACTTTCAAAAATGTTAGTTTTGAGATCCAGATTTAGTGCCTATTCGTATTTTTTCGTATTTTGTCGTAGTTCTTCGTGTGACGTCACACCCTGGACACGGCCGTTAAAAAAAGGCTGCTAGCTTCCGCTTGGTCTGCAGCTAGACAGACCAAGCGGAAGCAAGCAGCCGGTACCGAGCTGTTTGTCCAGGGTGTGACGTCACTATTCAGAGCTCGCTACGCTCGTGTGTTTGGCTTACGTTCGGGGGCGCTTGGGGGTCTAAGAAGGGTTTTGAAAAATTGCATTTTACGCCTCTCCACGATATCTATATGATTTCTCAGCAAATTATTTGTGTTTTTCAAGAGAAAATCTTTCCATCCATATGTAATTTGTTCTAATTATCAGTTTTTAGTAAATTTTCTTTGTGTAGCTCCTTTAAAGTACCGGTAGATATTCATTGATTTTAAAAACTAACTTTATTTTCATTATTGCAAAGTTGAAGCTTTGATTTGACAAGGTTATCAAAATTCAATGCTTGGAAACATTTTAAATAATGATTATTATAAATTACAAAACGCTTAAATACAGCCCGGCATAGCACCTGAAGAGCTCTCCGAGCGCTGCCGAGATGTGAGAGATCACAGTATGGACATGATTTGCACAAGCTGACGATGTCCCATGACATCTCACACATTTTCAGTGTCTATGTTTTCATCCGAGTTCTTTCTCTTACTTCACTACCGAGAGGCTAAATGTATAATCTATTACCTCACTCTAAACCCTGCGCACGGTTTTATTTTTATGACAAATGCAGAATTACAAAAATAAAGGAATCTGTCACTTGTAAACAAATCAAGACGCCATTGTATATTCAGCTGCACAAACCACGGTATGTTCGGCATTTCAACAGGGAACGAATGCCGTCCTTAATATCATTCCGGGGGGGTTTCAATTTGAAAGTCTGGTCTCTTTGATTGTTAATTAACCCCTATCCTGCGTATTTACAAGCAAAAGATTTTTTAGTTATCAGAATTGGGTCATATCCCCTTTTGAATGGTTTGACATGCCATTACATGTACATTTATATACACTAGACTCACTATAATTTGACAAATAATAGCTTTGCAATTACTGTATGTTCATTCTTTATGGGATGTCATCAGCAGTATTGATCCATATAATGACTTCATTAAAACATCATTATTTTCCCAGCAAATCTCTTGTATATCCCAGCTGCTATGGAGGTGGTTGTATTTGTATTTATATAAATCACCCGATATGTAATTGACCTAAAACTTGTACGATGGCCATATGTTAGGTTACCAGTTTCTAGTGTTACATTAGTTGACATTTGTGATTTTCTTATTCACCTTTAAATATTTTTTTTCCTGATTTTTTTCCTGATTATTTTTTCTTTTTTTCATAGCTAAAGGTAATTGTAATTTATAATATGGAATTGTCTTAAAAAAAGAAGTTTGTTTGAAGTTATAATAATAATAACAATAATAATAATATGTAAAAGTCCACTCCAAATTTTATTAAGTTAGACCGAAAATGGAAATTCTTTTTGCCCAATTGATCGTGAGCCCGGCAGCCACTGACTGAATGAGTTTGGGCCAAACAAAAACTAATGAATGCATGCAGACATCACATTCACTTAAATGCCAAATTAATTTATTTCCACTTAATAAGTTGTATAAAATTGTAAGGCAAACTATAGAGCAATGATGTAGATGAAACTGAACCAAATGCAGTCGATTCTATAAACCAACATTTGCAATTTGCAATTCATGCTAATGCTTGACCAGTTGTGCCAGCACATTTAACAATGAATGCCTGACGTTTCTGTGAAACACACGTTAGGTTCATATGGCAGTCTATTAACTTAAGGTTTTAATAGATCGTAGTTATCTTGTAATAAGGGACCGTGTGGACACACTCATGGTTAAGAAACATGTACTTTACTTAAAATTATAAAACCACAAGTGCTAGCTAAATAACTACGGGCAGCAGATTGTCCTCACTCAAAGTTATGTGTTATGTGGACGCAATTAAGGTTTCGCCAGCAGCCAGCTTGTAGTTTAATTTTAAAACATCAAATAATTTCTTGTTTTGGTCTTGTGTGAACCCTAGTGTTGTTGTTGATGATCATGGTTTAGTTTGATAGTTCCCTGTAATTAGTAATCCCCTAATGTGGTTTACAAGTAATATCAGTCATATTAAAAGTAAGGCGACATCATACTTACTGGTACATGTACAAGTACACTTTACATACAAAATGAATATCATGCAAACATGCATGTTTGTTTTTTGTTTTTTTCCTTTGGTAGAAAGAGTTTAGAGAGGATATTCTGTATTTAAGCGCTATATAAATCCAGATTTATTATATTATTTTATTATTTTACTGTTGACCAATTTCAACGCAGTATTTTGTAAATCACAATTAAACAGATCACTTCAGGTAACAAAACACAAATTAGAATGAAACTTTTTGATTACACTAAACGTGCTTCCTTTGCTCTGATGTATCAAAAGAAGAATACATATATGTATTAAAGATAATTTTCAGCACGATAGATGCAAAATCCAACCCTACTTTTTTATGTTTTTACATATTTTTGCTGCGCCCACATGTCATGCTAAAAGGCATCACATAATGCCAAGAATATCTTCATTTATATATCTCTTGCACATTTTCGTTAAGAATATTAGGAATATGCTCATCTTTCAGAATACCAACATTTATCCTTTGGGGAGAGGTTTCCTATTAAACAATTACTATCAAACAAAACAGAAAAGTCAGAAAAGTCAGAAAAGTCAGAGAAGCAGACTGGTAAAAGCTTGAATGAATTGAGACACACACAACAAATATTTTTTTTTGGTGGAAGTTCTGATCCTTGTATTGCAAAACAACTTTCCAACTTTTTACAACACACAAAATTACTCAAATGTCAATTTCAAAAGGGTTTTATCTTTTGGGAGGACCTATAATAACATGCTATCCATGATATACGTGTTTATTTGAGAAGTGCACAAAGGAAGGAGGTGCATAGAAAAAAAGTTAATTTTGTTTTTGTTCATGGCAAAACGAGGTGTCCGTGAGTCCATGTCTAAATCACAATCCACTAACCAAATTTTCAATGCAAGATTTTAGCAATTGTATATATTTTAAACATTCCTATCTTTCTTATTATTGGTCCGATATAGTGCTGTCATCGAAAAAAAAATCTTTGTCGACATGTCGTCTTGAATTTTAGCCGACAACGACACATTGTCGACAGATGGTTGGAAGAATGCAATCCAACCAACACCGGCGTGCATGCCAACAATTGTTCGTGAATGATTTTTATTTGCTGCAGCCGTAAGTAAGATGACCGATTACGAGTTTGTGTTCACTGAGTTTGAAATACAAATTACACAAAACCAAAACAAAACAGTGTTGTTTGTAAAATGATTCAAAGTGCGTGTAAAGCCTATAAATGGGTCGATTCTTGTCGACAATATACTATCCTTGTCGACATGTCGCCTTCCCGTAAAAAATGCACTTTTATCAACAAGGTTGTCGACAGAAGGCTTGTCGATGACAGCACTAGTCCGATATGGTTTAAACATTTGCCATTCTGTATATTTTTTTTCTGCTTTCATATTAAATAAACTTACTACAAAGTTTAATCCTCACCAAATAATAATCTGTTAAAATATAATAACAATAATAATAATAATGGTGGCTTCTTATATAGCGCACATGTCCATCACAGTAGGCCTGTGTTCACTAGCTCGAGATTGCCAAATATCCAGCTACCGGTATTTGAACTATCCATCTTATTGCGTCCTCATCAGACCGAAGCACATGTAGCAATTAGCGGTATATTTGGTCGGGATTGTCATCCCAAGATATCTTGGGATAGTTTGCAAAATATCCCACTATTTGTCCTGTGCATCTTCACTAGACCGAAGACTCGCACTATGCGCTAATGCTGAGTAAAATATCTCAAGCTAATTTCTCAAGTCGAGGTCGAATCTCGAGCTGATGAAGACGCGATTTTGTAACTTCGGGAATATTTCCCAAATCAGAAATAGCGGGCTTTTTGGCAATCTCGAGATGATGAAGATGCGCCTAATGTGATGCTTCTGGCGCTGCCAGACTATTACCCTGAAATGTCAATGTTTAAATAATCACATTTTGTCATGTACATATAAATGTGTGATTCGATTTATGGGTCAAATAATAATAGTGGATTCTTGTTTAGCACTGTCTATCATATTCATTCCCGGTGCTCCATCATTATTACCATGGCATTAGTATGACAACAATTATGGCGCTCAAGCATTTCATGGACTTAATTCCTGCCAAGTACATGAACATGAAGATTACTTTACAATTAGATTAAATTTAAACCTTCTCTTTTTCCTTTACCACTGGCTTTGACCGATGAGTAGTACATGATGCTATGCAGTGATTTACTCTATTTCAGTGATGCTCTTTCTGCTATTAATGAAAGTCTACTGCCAAATAGAATTTCCTTGCTATAAGTCTGGCCTTTTATTCAATAGTAACCCATTTCTATAGTGACACCTGTATTATTACTAAAGTGCCACACATACTTTCTCTGGCAAGCATATTCCACACCCTATGGTTGTGATGTGTAACCACCTAATGTACTGGTACTGTATAGCCTATACATGTATGCATATTACACTTGCTTGACACACCTAATTTCATCACTCCTCCTAAGCTGTTCTTATACTTGTAGAGCACACGTCTTTTAGAGAGTGTCGACACCGAGGCTAATTCAGCTTCATCATAATTCATGTCTTACTTTTTCGCTCTATTCTTTACTCGGTTCTAAGGCCTTATAACTTTATTGAGATTACAAGTTTCTTCTCCCTTACTTCATCCACAAAGAAGCGACATTACTTTGAATATACCGGTAGTCGATATATTTTTTCTGCAGGTACAGGGAAATATTTGAACGAACGACTACCTATAATTCACCTTGTGAGATAATTTGTCTCAACAATTAGTGGCTCACTAATTGGTGCCGGTTTCAACAGGTGTTGCTGCAAGACAAGGTAGGAAAGAAACCACTTTCTATTTCCTTTATTTTATGTGACCAATTCCCTAAAGCAACATGAAAATATTTCTCCTCCATGTTTTTTTTGTTCTATAATGGCAATTAGAGCATGTTTTTGTTTGGGTGTCTATTTTTCAAGATTGGTTTAACTGCTATTAGCAAGTATTGTTCTTATAATGCTGTTGTTTTTGCCCATCCTTTAGAATAAAAAAATAGATAATGGGCAGGGAAAATATCTAGGAATCAATTTTATTGGCTTCAACAGTAAAAAAAAATGCATTCAACTGTTAAGAGACAAATTATCAATGAATCATAATCATCACACTCAAGCCTTTTATTAACCGGGCGCCAAGCGATTTTTACCCAACGGTCCCTGACTTTTGGCGCCCGGTATGACGGGGAAAATGAGTACCGGGCGCAGGTCATTTTTTATTTTTGGCGCCCGGTCTGGGAAAATTAAAATTTCCTGTTTCAGAAACTTTCACATGTCCAGCACTAAATGCTCACCAATGTGACAAAAACTTACTTGATACAAGTTAAATGTGGACTGAATGAAAGAGGTAAAATGTGGACTGAATGAACAAATCATTTTATGATGAGAATCCTGATTGAAATCGCCCCAAAATAATTGCAGCATGGCACAACTATGAGCGACCGCTAACATTTATGGCCTACTCCTAGCCCGCCGCACCCCTAGGGTTAGGGCGGCTAGCTAGCCGGCGTGCTGCAGAGCAGAGATCGAGAGTGGGCGAGCAACACATTCACCCCGTCTAAAAGTTTGACTTCGTTGTGAAAATCTTACTTTGAAAAACGATTCTCAAAATCCAGTATACATGGCCTGAATAATCACAATCCAAACTTTGATTTCACAACTCTTTTCCTGGAAACTATGTATAAAAGTCGTGGCAATGATGATGGAAATAGATCACAATTTCGGAATTTCGCGCACGAAGTTCAATCGCCGATCAATGAAAATGATCAGGAAAAAAATCGGTAGAAAACAAATATTTTATTATTTAAATATAAATATGCCAACAATTTTTACATTTTGGGCTATCAAATACTTTTTTTTATGTACCCGGTAACTGGGATTAGTTTGTCATTCAGAGTTATTGTAGACTGTGTTTGTAGATATTTAGTGTTACTCAGCTAAGAGAAGAGGTAAAAAATGCGAGATAGCCACTCCTTTGGATTATACATGCATTCTGTTTTCGACTGTCATTACAATCCGACTGAGATGGCTGCTCGCATGTTTTGCTTCTTCTCTTAGACTAATATTACTAATTTCAAAGTCATGAAAAGGCACTTTATATCAACAAACATGGTCTACAACAACTCCAAATGACAAAATAATCCCAGCTTTGCATGTTTATTTAGTATTTGATAGCCTAAAACTTGACAAACTTCGATTTTTTTTTTTTTTTCACACAAGGCGATGTTCTATGCCGAAGTTGAGGCATCCATTGGTGCTTTATTGCGGTCGAATCAAGGCAAATATGGAGTTGCAATCAACTTTGTACATAAAGTCAATGCATCAGCAGGTCCGGTATTTGATTTTCATTTGGCTTTTAGAAGATACCACCACACTCGAAGGGCTTGCGATAGGCGAAAAACTGGTAACAAAATCGCTGATTTCTTGATTTTTAGCGCTTTTTTGATGCAGCTGTTTCTTAAAACTGGGCTNTATAGAAGCACTGTACAACTATATTCCTATTCTTCAAAGAGACTTGGGCAAACTTCAAGCATGCTTGGAATATCTAGTTAGTCAGTCAATTTATGGAGAGCCAAATGGCAACCTCTTCAATTCGAACCCGGGCCGACACACACATAGCTTGCCTCCTATAGCCAGCGCCTTAGACCGCGCGGCTATCGCTCACCGATGCCATATCTAGAAGTGTCTAGTAGTCTCTACATTGGTGTGATTCAAATGGCGACTTTGCGTGCTGGATACAGCCCCTCCTTTTACTTTTGCAATGTATTGGCACGAATTACTGCATTTAGATCTAAATCTGTACCATATTGCCAAAAAGTAAGAGAAGGGACATGAAAGATCGTTTCTTACGAAGCTAACTGCTGCGCAGATTGCCCCCGCGTCTTGAGCTGCATGATACAGGCGAGTGAGCTGAAGACACGGGAGAGCCTTGGCCGGCAAAGTGCTTTGCGAAGGGCATAATTTATCGAGACTGAAAAAAAAAAAAAATCTGTTCCCTTCAAATTAGGAACGTAGTTTTACTTCATATAGTAGATTCTATTCTTTGTTTTCATTATGAAATTCATGTTGAGACACAGAGATTTTTGAAAACAAATAAAAAGTTTCATTTTCAGGACTCAAAAAATTCTGTACCTGTGTATACGACGCACCCCGACTTTTGAATTTTCTGGACGGTAAAAAAAGTGCGTTTTATACACGGAGATTTACGGTATACATTTTCTTCCAAAATTGTGTGGCACATGACATTTATTTGTAATCTTGAACATTCAGTGTAAGTTTTGTTCATTAGAACTCAAGTTTATCTTTAACATTTTGATACAAAATTTTAATTACTATTGGCAGAAGAGAAAAGAGAGATTGACTTGAAACCTGGGCCCCGTCTTACAAAAAGTTAACATTGATCCGAATCAATATTAAGTCCCTAAATCAATCACAAGTTTGTAGTCTCCCATCTCTTGTTGCGATTGATATCAATCACAAATAAGTTACGATTGATATCAACTCTTTGTAATACAGGGCCCAGGCCTTCCATTCTTCAGTGAAATAACAAGTTCATATGCCACATTCAATAATAAACATTCACTGTCTGATCCCCACTATGCATATGATTGCCTTAATAATTAGATAACACACAGACAGCTGTCCCTTTTAGCTTTATATTGTAAACACACTGAGCTAACAATCACACATTCAGAACTAGGTGAGAGCATTACAGGTAAACCAAAATGACCTGCCTAAGCTAGTGCCTAGACATAAAAAGCATGAGTAGCTTTACTTACATGTTCACTCTACAACAAAGACACAGATCCTCTCCTGATAAATAACCCAAGAACATGATTGTATACAAGCACTACACTGCAGACAATGCAGCCTAGCAAACTGCCATACCGGTAGTCAGCAGAAGTACATGTACATGATGTATGCACAACAAGTTGTGCTGTGCCAGGATTGCATGAGTCTAGAGCAGCAAGTGTAGCTTCCTACTCTGAACACAACTATAGTGAGGTCTAAACCATGAACCTGGCATGATAGTGAAGCCATCAACCCTATCTCACTGACATGGAGCGAGCGCGCGCACACACACACACACACATCAATGTTGCTGTGTACTGTGTGTTAGAATAATACAAACAGCTGGTAGTAGTATATAGCCTGTCCACACTGTCCACACAGCTACCCACATATAGTGTGTACACAATCAACCTCAATTACTATTATGCTGCCATTATTGTATCATGCACATCGTGTAGAAAAGTACATGTAATATACATGAGTAAATATAGGCTCTTCAAGAGTCAATGTGTGTTGTACACATTCAAACTGTGTGTGCAAGTACAATGACATATTGAATTGGAGTGTGAATCTGTGCAGCCCCCAATTTGCATCTCATTATTACATGTATATGTCTCCCTAGGACAACTACCCCCTAGGGGCTAGGATAGTTGTCCTAGAGGATGGTTGGGGGTAGTTGTCTGGGAATAGTTGTCCAGGGGTAGTCGTCCTAGAGGTTTGTTCTTTGGGGAAGGGGGGTGGATGTCCAGGGGGTATGTGTCCTAGAACCCTTTTTCACATATCTTGCACAAATTTCGAGCAGGGCATTGTGTACAGTGATGCCAAATACGTGATCTGAACATAGTATTATGTCATCAGCCATTTAGAGATTGTGCATCCACCAAGCCGTGAAGCAGTATAGCTCACACGTGTATGTAGATTTCAATGGTTGGGTCAATGTTATGCTACGTACATTGTATTTACGTTCAAGGCAGACATGACAATTTCACACCAAATTCTCTTTTCTTTTTCTGACACAACTCTTTGCAGAAAATGCAGCTCAAATAAATAAATGTACTGGACGCAATGTTCCCGAAACCACCGATAGGTGGCGCAGCACACGACTAGGGCTTTAACGGAACACTCTTAATTACTTTAGTAGTAAAAAACCAGGTAATGACCTAAAATGCCCCAGATATGTATGTTGTAGCCAACATTTTGACATTGTATCGCATGGAACGCCTTAGAATGGTTTGAAGAGGGTTAAAACGCTGAAAAACATACGAAACAGTATATATCTGAGCCAAAAAGTGAATTTTATTATTTTATTTAGTAGACCTGTGACGTCACACAGAACGTCATCTTCGGCATCATAGGTCTTGGAAGCAACGTCTTCGGAAGCATTCGGATGCTCGGAAATGTCACCCAAACAAAGTTGAAAGTTCAAGATGATCATGAGGCAAATGGCATCAATGATGGGTAAGTGAAAATGTGTTTTTTTTTTTCTTCAAATTGATACAAAATTTGAGCGATTTTGAGCGAGTAACTTTTTAACTGTTTAGATTTTACACTACTCGAATCATTATTCGCTACGCAAAAGTGTAAATGTAGAAATCGCGTGAACTTGACCAGATTATTTAGCATGTTGGCGCTTAAAATTAAAATGCCATGCACATGGTCATGGGAAAGTGTACCCACGTACAGTGGCGTAGACAGGTTCGTACACCTGGGGGATGACTGGGCTGCCAACGCTAGTGAGGGCGCGAAGCGCCCGAGCGAGGAGCGAAGCGACCGAGCGGGGGAGGGTGTGGGAGGGGGGTGTCCCCCCTCCCACGGTAGGGAGCTTTTGCAATTTTGAACTTGAAATCGTGCAATCTGATGCATACTTAATGAGGTAAAATAACACACAAGTGTGCACGCACACACACACTCATTCTCACACACACACGCACACATACTACGCCTTGAATGGACAGACACATCATATTGGATTTTCCGGCCAAATTCGCTAGTTCCGAAAAACTCTGGGTATTTGCAGCTGAATGTGTAAGATCATTAATGTAAATTTAAAAAACAGTAGAGGACCTAGGATAGGACCTTGTGGTACACCATGTAATAGAAGAAAATTGGAGGAATTATTATTATAAACTACATATTGAGATCTATCACAAAGATTAATTTCAAATCAAGATGAAAGACAAACTTGAGTGTTGTTTAAGTTTCTGAGTGGTGAGTCAACACAACGATTACTGAGCTGGGAGACATTGCCAGGCAATTGGTGTACTGTGTATAAACCACACCCCTGACTTTGAATTTTTTTTTGGTGGCAAAAAGGTGCGGTTTATACGCCGTTAATTACGGTACTCCAAAATCGAACTTAGGCTATGTTTTGATACCATGTAGCTTCATATAAAATTTCATTATATTCTGTCAAACATTACTAAAGTTATTGATTGGAAACCAGATTTTTTACAAATGGAAGGACGGACGAGCGGCAAGGGGATAATTAAGTCCTTTTCACATCAACAAGATTTGATTATTCCTTTAATACATTTTACTACAAAAATTAAGCTATTCCGTAAACATTGTTATTAATACAGCATGGCTACTTCTCCATTTTGTTGCGATAAATTCAAGGGCACATGAGTACTGTATAAGCTGATATTTTCGCATACACTTTTCGTGACACTTTTGCAGTAAAGTACTGTACTGTACTTCCGTTTTAATTCACTACGCAATGCCTACACGCCATGCTACACATACCATACACAAAGCTATCGGAAAAGACGCACCTCCCTGACCAGAGTTATCTTGTGCGACATGCATACACAAAACATATCCCACAGCATCGCATCGCACTCGCACTACAAGCACTGCATCAGCACATAGGGCGCTTGTTAATGCCAATATGGGAAACCCCACTATAGGGAATTCCCGCTAGTGGTGATGACGTAGTTTTGAAAGCAGATGTACTAGTAATATTTTCGCGTGTTGATAATTTTGCAATGATTTGCAATTCGCGAAAATAAAACCCTCGCGAAAATAACAGCTTATACAGTAATTATCTTTCAGCATGTTCATCATGATGATATCTTTTTTCTGCTCATAAAAGGAAAATTAGCAGGCATAATGTCTTGAATATGTCATCACCAAGTACTTATTGACAAAAGAAAAAGAAAGTATTTTATTAATGTTTTAAATACCAGTGTCATCATGAAGTTTTAGATACTTGATTATCAAGATCACTATTCATTGTTGGGAGTATATATTTGAATAGTGAATAGATATCCCAGTGCTGATCGGTGGAAAGCTATTTGAATATTCAAAAATAACAATGAGAGCTCTTATTTTGGCCCATAACAGAAATCAGCTCTTGACTCCATTGTTAAAGGTAAAGACTGCCTTAATGATGCACTTATTTTACATTTAATTCATCCATTTTGTCTGTTACCCAGTATATCTTGTTTTTGTATTCTGTTGTGTTTTTCTCTAGAGCGCTTAGGGACATGTTTTATTTACTATGTGTTATTATTATTTATTATTGGGGGCTACATATATCAATATCACTGTGAAAAATCTCACTTATGAATACAATGCCAAATCCTACGAGAGCTCCTGCAAAGTATTTTATACCCTGTTCTGTGTGCCTCCCCCAGAAATGTGCAGACAGTGCTATAGAGTATAGACCCCAGGATTTCGGATGAAATCTGTCATAGAGCAGATGCAGCAAGTGCTAGATGCACGGCAGGTTGTGCCCACAGCTTTATACAGTTTCTATTGGCAATTGGCAACGGGTAAACAATTAGAATTGCGTCTGTGATGGGTAGACTAATCTAAACTCTACCTTGAAATACACTGTTTGCATCTATTACTATTAGCCTGTTCAGATTAAAAGACATTTATACTTTAAAAAACACATAAAGAATCAATGTATGTCGAAGGAGCATACTGTACACACTAGAAAACAACATCATATAAAGATATAAATTTTGGAGAGAAAAGCTGGCCAATGTCCCAAACAATTTTGGTATGATACAATGTTCTGGTATGATACAATGTTCAGACTAAAGCCGGACCCCGATTCTTATATAAAAACCATGGCAAAGGAGCACACATACTAGAAAACAATATTGTATAAAGAAACACATTTTGAAGAGAACAGAGTTCTGTTTGTCTGACCATATAAAACCCCAGAATATAATACTGAAACAAAACACCAATGTATGGATGGAAAGCATTGGTATGGAAATTAGAAGTGTGAGCTGAAGTACAGAATTTCACTCTCCTCAAAAAAGGATGTAACCCTCAAACTGATATTATGCAAGAACTTGGTTTCGACCACCGCAAAAGAGGTGTGATTTTACAAATTATTCCACTAAACTTTAATCAAAGATAAAGACCAGTTTTGGTCATGCGATTCCATTGTGAAAGAAACGTTGTGGAATCGATCAGAAAAGGTTGATCATCTAGCATCTGCAAGGTTCTGGAATCATCAAAATGATAAGAAATTTGGCCCATTCTTTGTAAAGTTACAAGCACTATACACAGAAAGATGTATAT
>BEXV01001731.1:2989-16417 GCA_003118195.1 Hemicentrotus pulcherrimus
GAAGAAGAAGAAGAAGTAGCATAAGTAGAAATAGTAATACATCCTGTAAGTAGTAGTACTTGTACTATTATTATTTATTTAAACATGTACAGGCCTACCCATTCCCCACCAGAATGAACGATTGTCCTCACCTCATAAAAAGATGAGAATGCACACTACACAGTATAGTTCATGTATAAATATCTATACAACAAATGAATGAGTGCAGTACATCAATCTTTATGTAGGCCCACAATGTATTTAACCGAGTACCATAGTACGTGTATATGAGTAGCTTGATAGCAGTTCCTGGATGTGTATTCCCAGGTTACTTGCAATATCGAGAGTTACTGAAGTGGTCACGTTTTGAAAAAAGACAAGTATAAAGACTATCTGCACTTCAACTATACTAGAAGATTTGGATTGTAAACAGTCAACTTGAAAACAAGACCTTGGTGAAAAGATGTTAGGTATCCTTCAAAAAAGTGTATCCGCCATACAGGCAGTATACATACAAGAAAATGTATGTCAGTAAATAGTGATGAGGACTGCACTATTTCACATACAATAATAGTTTTCATTTCTTTTAATTAGATAGTTTTGTTAAACCATACAAGTTAACAGCCATCTGGCATCAAACAGACGATATAAAAATTCAGATTCATAAAAGTACATTGTATAACCAGAAGTCTAGAAGGTCTTTGCTCTAGCTACAAAGCTAAAATACACATATACCGGTAATACTTGGGTCATATGAGGAGGACGTAAAGCAAAAATACACATATAATACTTGGGTCATGTGAGGAGGACGTAAAGCAACCATACACCTGTAATACTTGGGTCATATGAGGAGGGTGTAAAGCAACCATATACACCTGTAATACTTGGGTCATATGAGGACGTAAAGCAACCATACACATATAATACTTGGGCCATATATGAGGAGAAGGACCATTTATATGACTATCCTGGCATTCTTCATGAACAAGTGCAATTTTTGTCCTTGGTAAACAAGTCAACAAAACTGGGTTGATCAGTCTTTGAGTAAATATTGAAGATAAAAGCCAGGTCAGCTTCACTTATTCCAGAAGAGAAATAAATTGGACTAATAATAGAGTCATGCGTGTTTAATAAATATCAGATCACTAAATCTATGCAAATTCAAATTGGCAATTTGGTCAGTGGGTTGTGAGTATATAATTATGCAAAGGACAAATCTCATATTTGTCTTACCGGTACACAAAATCAATATTATTTTCTTTTTTGTTCTAAACACATTCTCCCTTAGGGCATTACTCAAAATATATTTATAGCATATTATATCAAAGCCTCTAAAAAAGAAAAAGGCCCTCTAGATCCATACATTTTGAAAAACTATTAACATTGTAGTCCTTGAGTGATTTCAAGTTGGGTGTTTAGGGCTGGTGTTAGTGTTTAATAAACACTTAAACACAAGCCCTAAACACCAAAATGGAAATCAGCTGGTGTTAAGGCCTTGACCTCTGAATATCGTTAACTTCCAGTAGCTAGTGTTCTTGATTTTGCAAAATTGTCATCTGCTGAACCGACCTTTGTGGGTGGCTGGTCTTATTATTTTACATATAAATGTCCTATTCACTAACACTTGCCCCTAGGGACTAAGCAAATATTGATTTCCAGTTCGGTGTTAGTGTTAAAGGGACTGGGTAACATTGTTCAGATGAGAGATAGTAGTTCTAAGGTAGTGACTTCGATGCTAGATGTACACTTAAAGATAATCTGAAAATTTGAGTGAAAACGGACCATTATTCATGGTACAAATTGGGAAAAACTGATCTGATCGATTCCTTAATTCTCCCAACTAGGTCTAGAGCTAGATCTATAGAACAATTTAGTTACATTTTAGGTGAATGGAAATCTCACAAAGCAATAAAATGGCTCTGCATTCCATTCCAGACATTGAAGTGTTGACAGATTTTTTATAGCCTGTTTTATGTCTTTTTTTCATGGAAAAACATTTGGGGAAAATTCAAAAATGGTTGGGAGAATTTACTGTTAATCACTGTTGGAGGGTGCCTCCCATCGACGCCTTCAAATAAAACCATAGATATCTTTGTGGTTTGAGAAATTTTTCAGGATTTTTTGCCTGTCAGAGGGTTAGTACAGTAAAAGGAATATAGTAAGGAACATTTTATACAAAAATTAAGCAATTTTTTTCATCAACCTTCAACAATGTTACCCAGTCACTTTAAGCTATCGATATTGATATTGGTATTGGGCTCTTAATTTTATCAAAAAAATTTTAGCTCGATTTAAGAGCTCTTAATTCACTGCTCTAAACACTAACACTAACACCGAACTCGAAATCACTCATTGTGTGTGTTAGAACAAATGGGAAAGCTGTCCAGCACAATGTTACATTGATATTATCGATTCAGCCAATTGGAAAAAATCCCCATTCTCAAAAATTCATGACTTTTCTTCTTCTATTTAATAGAGTCATTGGCTATCATGGTTGGATTTTCCTTTAAAGAGGATGTCTACTTTCATTATGAAACAAAAAGAGTAAGCACATACTTAACGAAATTGACAAATTGAAGAGCCTTCATTTGTAATGTACACTATATTCATTAATGATGTTTTTGACATAATACAATGAATGGAATTTTTAGGAGTTAAAACACGTTGAAAAGCAATTTGAGTTCATAGAGGCAATTACCACTATATAGTACTAGTACAATGTGTAATCCTATTTCCATAACATCAATATGCATGTACATGTATAAATATAAGCCACAGTAAAAGCATGACACATATTTCCTCTTCATTTCATTTTTTGTTAGCACATGATGTTTCATTGGCAGTGGATCTCGTGCAGGCTTGAAACAAAACTTTATCTCAATGATCCCAGAAGTCTCTCCTAGCTTGACTTCCTGTGTAATGCACAGACCTCGTCACTTGTTGTTTTCCCAATCCCACAAGGAAAGAGTAAAGTATCGCAAATTCAGAACTATGAGAGTGTTTTCAGACAACTGCTGAATTCCAGAACTTTTTAAGTCAGTAAAAAAAATTTCAATGCCTTTTGTGCTAGTTTTGTTTTGTTTTCCTTTACTTTGTATATTTTATTCTAATCATGAAAACTCTGTTGTCACTAAAATCATACTGTACTTCTAAAAGACAGCTTAAAGTTAACAAATCAGGCTTTATTCATTGTATTCAAAGAGAAAGTCCACCCTGATATTAAATTGTTTTAAACAAAAGCAAACAAGAAAAACAGATCTGAGAAAGGAACTCCTCGAATACTAGTACGGTATAAGAATAATAATAATAATAATAATGGTGGCTTCTTATATAGCGCACATGTCCGTCACATTGTGACGCTCCTGGCGCTTCCCCGATTATGAAAACTGAAAACTGAATGAAAACTGAAAACTGAATGAAAACTGAAAGATCATTTTAATGGTAGAAATCTAATCATGTTATGAAGAAAACCATTTCAAGTACAGTAACAGACTGTTTCCAGGAATTTAATACATTTCTTACTAAAGATATATTAATTGAAAAGTGAAAGTGTGCATACTTTTAATGTAGTCCTGTATTATCATCCATGAGGAGGATTACATATAAGTCAGACCTAGCTAGGCCCTGTCTTATCAAGCGTTGCTATTAATCAATTAATCCAAATTTATTGCAAATCAACTGAAGATTGATGTACGTGTACAATGAGTGATTTCAAGTTGGGTGTTAGTGTTAGTGTTAGTGTTAGAGCAGTCAAGAGCTCTTAAATCGAGCGAAAAATTTGCTGATGAAATAAAGAGCTCGATAAAGATATCAAAATCAATAGCTTAACACCAGCTGTGACGTCACCACATACTTGATTTCACGAAGATGATTTAAAATTGGTACCTCAAAATTAAAGATATCATGAAAAGTGCAGAATAAATACACGTATTCCTCTGGTCTTATAAAATAACTCATTTTACACAAAAGAATATATGAATTACCTGTCTCACATATTTTTATTTGATCGTCAGACAATAAATTGGCGTTGTTCGTGAGTTGACTGTTGTGCGGTACAACACTAACACCGAACTGGAAATCAACATTTGCTAAATCCCTAGGGGCTGGTGTTAGTGAATAGGACATTTGTATGTAAAATATTAACACCAGCCACAAAGGTCGGTTCAGCAGACGACAATTTTGCAAAATCGATAACACTAGCTACCGGAAGTTGACTATATTCAGAGGTCAAAGCCTTAACACCAGCTGATTTCCATGTCAGTGTTTAGGCTGGTGTTAGTGTTTATCAAACACTCACACCAGCCTTCAACACCCAACTTGAAATCACTCAATGTACATACACTGTATGTGTACATGTACATGTATACATGTAAGATACAGAAGAATGTTAAGTTTGCAATTGATTGGCAGACTTGAGATGAATTTAGATCAATGTCTTTCTGAGACGGGCCTTGGAATAGGCCATCTTCGTAAAATTCATACTTACAAGTGCATCAGTACAAATTATTCCATTCACTTGTTACAAATAATTGCATTTCAATACCAGTAGTCAGAACGCAAACTGTGTGCTGTCAGGTAGGGCAAGCCTAAATTTGTTACCTAGCAACAAATAATGTACGCAATTTGAATTCCGACTATTGAGATATATTTATTTCTAACAGATGAATGGAATAATTCATTCACCTTACTAATATATAATGATACAAGTTTATGCATATATGCTTCACACAGGCATATACATAAATTTTGGTAACGTTACACAAATGGCCTATTGAAATGTGATTTGGACATAAGGGCTTCATTTCATAAAACCATCATACACTGTAGACCTGTACAGTTCACCAACAAAATCCCACTGAAACCCCTGTTACTTGTAATGTAATGGTTCAATTGGATGATGGCAAACTTATAAATACTACTATAATAGATGACTGTTTTCGTGAAAAAATGCTCAGGTTCATAGAGCAATGTAAAAAAGGGAAGTTGTCAAAGATTCAGACAATGTGAAAGCACTCTCTCAAAAAGTTGTGCACCCTGGCTATAGGTTTATTGTGTTGCTGGTGTGAATGGAAAAATACATGCACCTATACATGTAGGTACATAATCAAACTGAAGGTCATTAAAACAGAAAAACATCTACATGTACAATGTACATTGTTCATGCCCACATAGTTTTAATGTCTTTCTAATTTCTTTGAGCTAAAAAGTGTAAGTGTACAATATTCATAGTTGTCAAAATAGAGTACCGGTACTTAGTATGTAGTAAAAGGGGTAGGGGAAGGGAAGGGAAGGGGGAAGGGGAAGGAGGGGGGAGGGGGAGAGAGGAGAAGAATACTACAAATACCAGACTTGGTTCAAATAATTTACAATGAATAATTGTAATCATTTTAAATGCAATGGCAGGGTGAACAGAATGTCAGAGCCAGGCAGGCATGTTTAATAAATAATAATAATAAAAACGTTACTTATAAAGCGCTTACCACCGAAGTCTCTAAGCGCAACATACACATAATAGACTGATATACAATTACATCTTATACAAAACTAAAAATGCAAATAAACCTACAAATTACAATACATACGGAATAGATCTAGTCTACACTTTCAGACTTCTAGAATTCTTTTACAAAACATTCTTTTTAAATTGCTAATAACCAGTCAGTATACCCCTCTCACTCTACGATGATTCTTTATACAATTCTTTTTACATGTGTTTCATAGCAATTTCCTCCTGAAATTACATAAGAAAGAAGTACTTACCGCGACCTGTTCATCGGTCCACTGGTCAAGTGGAATACTCTTGGTCCTACTGATCTGGACGCCCAGCATACGATGGACAGTAGCACAGTGAACACACAAGAAGACACCTAGGTTGTAAGCTCCCCAGTCCGAATCCTCTATCAGATGCAAGCAAGTAAAAGGAGTCATCAAAACATTTAAGTATTGACAAAAAAATAAATCAAAAGGATAGACATGAGTCGGAGAGGTGAGACATTACATAGGGATGGTAAGACATAACGTGGGTATTGGAAGATAATGTCTGCTTAAAGCCAGATCAAGGGGCATTTATGCTTTCTAAAATGATAGGAGTTAAATCCCCCTTCTGACTACAGACAGACGACATTATAAGGGGATGGTTAATACCTTCCATGCATGTACATTTAAAAGAATGGTCATTGAATTAATGTTAAATTGAAAGAGAAAATTGAGAACGGCAAATATGAGCTGTGGAGACATGCATTTTATTAATCACATGACTGGTTGAACTATGAAACACTGATACAAATAAGTTTAGTATTATTAATACGTTAAGTAATATCTGAAACAATGTACTGTATTGTCCTATTGAGTGACTACCTTTACCTAGTAATATCTGAAACACTGTATTGTGCTATTGAGTGAAAAGACGACCTTCAGCTTTTTTAAATACTGATTTTCACATTTCATTACCGGTACTGACTATTAATTACTCGTCCACTGTTATTAGAAATTTATTTTATTAGTTGCAGTTTGAATATTAATCATTATTCATCCCTAAATGTTTTTTGGTCAATATCATTTAAAATTATTCAAAACAAAGTTTTAATCATACTTTTATGAATACAAAGCCAATGATTCAAATGAACGTCTCAAATAAAATAAACATAAGTTTTATAGCAAACTTCTTTTTAGCTTTGGTGCTTTATGTGGCATTTCTAGAAATGTCTATAAAACTAAAAGCAGGATTAGGCAAACTATCTGTTAATGTGAAGTAGATCTAAATGTACGGTGCATGCATGGATTAATAATTCACTATTAGCTTTAGCACGATTGTCAATTTTTGCAATGCAGGTGAGAATTAAATGTTAGCAAGGTTTTAAATCACACAGATGTTAAAACAAAGTTTTAAGGCCCATTCTTATGTATGTAGCAGTAAACTGCCCCCTAAACAGCAATGTGCAGCAAAAATTTGTGTGTCATGAATTGGTGGTACATCTGTATGCAACAGGGCCTCTCTACCTACTAACTGATCTGTCTGCAAAGCTCACGACATTTTCTTGTGATTGTGATACCTACATGATTTAAATTTATTTGCACTATACATAAATGTTCATGTATTTCTTGATCTTAGTTTTTTTTTAAAAACATTATTCACTTTGTTTCACCCTTCTTTCACAATTATCACCATAAAACTTTCATGGGAGTTGTTGTTATAGTCTACTCCAAATTAATGAACACAATAGTTACATACAGTATGTACCTTAAATTTATTTCTTCAAGTTTTTGACTGCAGAATTAGCTTTGGTTTTTATTTTTTTAAAAAGAACAAACGGAATCTTATAAAATTAATTTCTTTATCTGCAAATCAATGTATGGCAGAGGACGTGCCTTGCCTTTGTATACACTAAATATTTTCAAAATAAACCTTCAGAAACTTCTAAGGCAATGAGTCCCACTGTCAATTCGTAAAAAGCGGCTGTTTAGGAAATTTGTGAGGATTTTTGGAAAGAGAATTTCATAACTAAGAGTAAGACTACCAGATATACATTTTATTGCAAATTTTTTTAATAGATCTAAATTTTCTTTTCAGCCTTTTTTTCATGATTTTTTGTAAGTGCTATTGAAAAAAAAAAGCTTTCCAAACTGCAATAATTACCAGTTACCCTAATTTTTGTTTAACATGTTTGAGAAGATTTAAGTGAAGAAATAAAGAAGAAAAATTCATACCTTATAGCTGTTTTATAGCGATTGAAGACCTTTAAACATATTATATTTGACATGCCAATGGCAACAATGAGAAATTGTTATCTGCACTTAACCCATTGCTTACGGGAACCTGGTGGTCCCTGTGTTAAGCCTATGGGAATAAGATAATTCAGTAGTCAACGGGTTATATGGATTTTTTTTTTTAGTGTTCTACCTTGATAGTGGAGTCATTATATGAAAAGTATTGCCAGAACCTCACACAAATTGCAACAGAAAATCTGACACATGCATATTATTACAAATAAAGGTCACCCTGACACCCTCTTTAAAGGTCAAGTCCACTCCAAAAATAACTTACTTTCAACAGAAGCAGAAAAATCAGACAAACCAATCAAAACAGTTTGAGCAAAATCTGGTAACTAATAAGAAAGTTATAATTTGTTGAAATAGAATGATCTCTTTTTCAAAAACCTTCCTTTGCCTTTGGGACGCCTCAACCTGGGACGCCTCAACCTGGGACCCCTCTCTTTCACCTTTCCAACTCTTGTGATTCTGTGTCACGGGCAAGTGCACAATGCAGGAAGGTATGAGTGTTTAGTGTCCAATGGGATATTGTGAAACCTTGACAAGAAGTACATGAGATGAACCAGGTCTTGACATAAGATCTACAACGGTTTTAAATCTATTGTGATCTAAAAGTATAATGGGTCTATTTTTCATTTTTGACATTTCGTAATCAGGGTAGGCTTTTACAAATAGTCACCTGATTCTTTTAATAAAGCAACTCTTGGGTGTAGTAATGCTTGTTCCCAACAATTTTGGAATTTGCAACAACATGAAGTAAGATGGGGGCAAATATCAGCTGTCTGACATATTGTATACAAAGCAGTAATTCCAAAAACAACAACTACAACTGTACTGGCGATAAGAAAATTGGTGGCTTACTTCTGTCTGCCATTTGTTGTCTGAGGAAGATGTCTGAACTTGTGAGAAACTGTTACATGTAATTTTGGACTTTTGGATGTGATGTAAGAATCTTCAAACAAGTATTACAAGCACCCTGATGAATTCTTCCATAAGCATGACTAAAGACTTTATTTAGCTGTAAAACTGCAGTTCAATGTAGCGTGACCTTGCAATCACCATCGCTAGTTACATGTAGATCTATGGAAAGATAACGTGGTAATGACTAGCTGAGGGGAAACAGTCAGGAAGTTGGTCGAAACTACAAAAAGGAGGATTTACACACATATCCTTCCTTGAACTGTACTTTATGTACAAGTTTAGCATGGACAGGGGACAGTATATCTGTGTACAATATAAGTGATTTGACGAAAATGAAATTCAGAAGTCATTTTAATTCCAGAAAATCTATTGCAATGAATAGTAAAAAGTCAGACAAGAATATAGGCCTAATACTTGGACGTGAATAAAGCTTACTATATTTAAAACAAATGTAATTTCCAGTGAATAATAATTGTTAAGAATAGTAGGAAGAACAGAAAAGATCTATACTCACACAAGAATTACACTTTAAATATTAAGAAATAGTTTTTTGCTTAGATTTTGATATCTTCCACCTTGTGTCCATATTTAAATATGGCTGTATGATTAGGCTACAACTACAAGTATAACCTGCCAGGAAAGACTTATGTAGCATATTT
Organism: Hemicentrotus pulcherrimus; assembly: GCA_003118195.1. Classification (NCBI taxonomy): domain Eukaryota; kingdom Metazoa; phylum Echinodermata; class Echinoidea; order Camarodonta; family Strongylocentrotidae; genus Hemicentrotus; species Hemicentrotus pulcherrimus. Next base: position 12,319 of record BEXV01001731.1, read on the forward strand.
ACCAGGACATTTCTCACAAAAGTGAAAATAAAAATTGAGGCTTTCCTTCATTGGAATACTGAAGTTTACATGTACATGTACATGTATCATAAATCTAAGATGACCTCTCACAAACATCAATAAATACAAGTACAGTAGTACAGTACAATGTCCACATATGAGCTACATGTAGCTTTGCTTGAATAATTATATATACAAACTTGTATAACTTTCCATTATAGCATGTACAGTAGCTAGCGCTGTAAGATAGACCTTGGGCCCATATTTATCAAACCTGACTACAGTTGTCGTAATAATAAATAGGCTATACATGTAGTACATGTATACAGTAGTTAGTCGCTGCATTCTAGAACCCAATTGCATTCTTTTACAGAAACCTTCAATTGCAACTTGACAAGGACATTTGACAATGGACTTGCACCTCCCACACACCCAAAGTATACCATGAATGATAGTCGACGGACTCACAATATTTAGCAAAGTAGCAGTGATCATTGTTCCGAGTATAGTACAAATTTACAATTCATTAGCATTGCTACTGAGGCATGGAGTTCCTCTTGCATGCTCTTGATCCTTACATCAAATATCCAGAAAAGATCTGGCACAAAAAAAACAAAATAATCACTTACTGGCCAATTATGTGCTAAAGGAGAATAAATGTTAAAAGAGCAAAAATCACAACAGATTGAAATTTGTGCATTATCCCCTACAAATATTAATTCAAATGATCATTGGTTATATATCATTAGGAGAGAAATCAATTATACTATTAATAGTTTACAGGAGTGTCATACCTGTAGTATATACTCAAAATCCACTTTTACCCTTATTTACTTGCAAATCAATATCTCTTTCTTTAAAGCTGATCAACATACATTTGTAACTCGTAAACAGCCTTTAAAATTTGCTGAGCAAAATCCCATTTGTAATCAAGCCTCCTTCATAGGAATGTCAATAAAGGACTGCCCCAAAATGATACAAAACATTAAGCCCTACAATGTGAACAGAAGAAGACACAAATCATATGTGGCAATAAATGCTGAATACATGTCGTACAGCACAGAAGTCTTAATGTATAGTGTGCAGGTACATGACTTTTTTTTATACATTGTGTATGCTTATAGTATAAACAACCCTTTTTTCTTTTTTGAATTCCAAAGAACTGATTCTGCTTTCGGTTTCATTTCATGATGATAAGTTCATATTGTTTTATAAATGTAATGCTTCCTGGGAGGAATTTCAATTATTCAAACATATTTGTGGCTTACACCCAGTAAATAAGATCGATTAATTGATCTGTATTGATCTGTTTGAATAAAGTTCATATTATTTGTTTCAACTTACAAAAAAGTGAATCAAATTATTAAATATCAACACAACAGCCCTAATTCTGCACTAGCTTTTGGTCCTCGTGGAAGACCAGCGGCATCATAACGATACCGCTGAATATGGGCTATCCAGCCGTTTATTTTATCTTTTAATTCATAATTCTATTTGTTATTGTTTCACTGAATGCATGATGTCTTTTTTTAATAAGGAAATGAAACAAACAAACTAGCGATGCAAATTCAATAACCCAGAATGTGTAGAGACATAACATAAGTTCTCAGCTCCTTTAATTGATTTGTTTCAATAAAAATATGGGAAGTCAACACACAGTAAAATTGAAATGAGGCAGTATGTACATGTAAGCATTGAAAAGCTAATTAGCTGGAAAGCTACATGTACAATGGACGTATACAACAACAAAAAGCTTTGTTTCACAATAAAAGCTAGTACAGCGATTCTATTTGATGCATTGAGGCACTACTTCCACACGACCTGCAGAAAGTAGGACAACAAGTAGAATATCTCTGTGGAAATCCGAAACGGACCATTTCCTACAAGTCTGCGACTCATTCAATTATGGGCATGACTCATTAGTCCCACGATCCCCTAACACCATGGTATTCACTGCTTATTTGTTACTGTATGATGCTACACTGAAATATGACTACAGTGTTGGCCTACATTGTACATGTACTACAACAATGTATGGTCAAGTCAAAGATATCTGCTCATTTGCTGTCCATCATGTTACCAAGAGACCAAAAATAAAGAAAAGTAAATAGTCTACATTGCAAGCATCATTTCCTTGTTTGTTTGTCTGATCAATGCTCTACATGTAGTAGGGCTGTCAATTTCAAAGATCAAGTATAGCCCTACTAAAACCATGAATGATGTACTGTATGTAGGTAATTATGCCTTTATACAGGACAACATACTTTTTGAATGACCAGCCCATCTTAAATATATATTTTGAAAGCAAGCAACGTACCTCAATGGATGTTAACAATTTTATGCTCTTAATAATTACTCTTTCCAATATTCATGGTACATGTATATCAACCATTTTTATGCAAACTGTGTTATGGTAAAATGAGAATTTTTATTAGAAAATAGAAATCAACAATTTCTCCTTTCAATAACTAATGTTTATCATTCATTGAAGAAAATGTTCAAGGGCACCCCCCCCCCCTTTTTCGCTTTGAAAACAACAGGGGGTGTTTATAACATTGTACATGTACATTGTAGGTCTACATGTAAATACCATTCTACCTTTTTCCATCTATTTAACAGATAATTTACAATTTGTATCTGAAAAGCAGCTTCCAGAGCATGCTTTATTTAATTCACACAAATTTCCCCCCCTATGATAGAACATGAATGAATGACTCGGATTCAAAGGAATAGATGTACTTCAGTGAACAAGACGACTTTGTGTACATGTATGTACACTGTATGTCTGTGTGATTTCATGCAAAAAATGACAAAACATATTTGCTGCAAGTTGTGAATCTTAACTTCCATGTTCTTCTGTCATACTCCAGTTACACCAGACTTGTGATTCATTTGTTGTTCATGTATGGCATACACCCTAACCTAACAGCTCACATTTCAAACAAAGATGCGGTGCTTAAATTTGCCGTCTAGGATCAGCTAATTCACTTTACTTCTGCTTGCCCTATGCCCATGTTCATTGAATGTGACTTGTACATGTGAGCCCACGATATCCCACCAGGATTAATCAAAAGCATTTTGAGGGTAATTCAGTCAGCCCTGGGGGGTGTTTCACAAAGATCCTAAGTTGAACTTATCTCGAAGTTGGACTTATCTCTAAGTTCGACTTACCAATTATGTAGCCTTTAGCATCTATGAAAATATTTTGTAAAAGTTATTCTATAAGGCATAAAATGTGATTCAAATCATACATATTTCCTATTAATCAAGGAGATTTCTTGTTCTTGATGTGGAATTCATAACAAGCCTGAAATACTTCAATTTCACTTTTAAATATATTGTATTTAAAGGCTACAAATGGCTCACCATAACTTCAATTCCAATTTAGAGTGAAGTTTGACTTGGGATATTTGTAAAACATCCCCTAGAGTTTAAAAAAACGAGATTTGAGAAAGAAACACTGATAATAAAATAATAAACTTGATAATAGCAGTTTGTTTTTGTATACCATTACTAAGGCACACAAATGTAATTTGCTTAACTCCCTGGAAACGCACCTTTTAAAACTAATCTCAATCAAATTGGAAACACAAAAAGATTTTTTCCTGTACACGTTGCGCATTTGTATTTTAGGCATAAACCAACATTGCAAAATCTCATCGAAAGCAGTCGCTTTGAACACGAAACCGGAAAGAGTAGCTGAAAGTAATTCCTTATATTTCAATGTTTTGATCGATTTCTGATATTTTTTATTGTACATTCAAAATATATCTATTTCCTTTTTATAATGATTGTTTTCTACATAAAAAATGTTAAGTCTAGAAAAAGAAAAACTTTTTCGCCGGATTGTGGTGAAAAGTGGCAGTTAATCCCTGTTGGGGGTGTGACAAGGTCTGTGAATGTGGAAAGTTGACAAATGTGTAGGGCGTAGACTATCTAATAACTTACTATCTAGTGGGCCAAGGGGGCTGTTGTCCACCCACCCTCTCCCCCCCATTGGAAGAAAAAAAAGCATGGAAAATCAGAATCTGTTGTTGTTGTTGTAACAGAAGCAGAACCGAGTGATCCCCCTCCCTAGGGGGGGGGGGGGGGGGGGGGG
>BEXV01001731.1:19362-44699 GCA_003118195.1 Hemicentrotus pulcherrimus
CCCCCCCCCCCAACTCCGAGAACGGACGGACCCCGTGCGTGTTACCAAAATGTCCGGTAAAGGGGTACTTTTCGTGCGACAAAGTCCGGCTCTAGAATTGTAAAAAAAGAGAGAGAGAAAAAAAGGGGTGTATTAACTTTTCAAAAAGGTTTTTTTTTTTTCTTCTTCTTTTTTTTCTCTCATCTCTTTGGGCTCCTGAGAAATTATTCCGAATTTAGGGGGGTACATTGAACATTTTTCATGATTTAGGGGGGTCTCCAAGGCAGGAAAAGCCCGCGAAAAGCCCGCGAAGGGGGGGGGGTTCGGAAATGTTGGCAGTCCTCAGATAGGGGATGCTTTCAAAAAGAGGGAACAAGCATGAGTGGGGCGGGGCGGAACAATACCAGGCGAAAAAGAAGAGGGTCGTTTGATTTTTAGGGGCGTCTATATCCTCAAAACATTATTAATGTGCCATTTATGCCCTTCTTACCATGTAGGACGAACTGGGGCACATTTCATTTTTTAAACTTAATGTGTAGGCCTAGACCTATACGCTAAAATCATGCCTAAATCAAATGTTTTTTTGTATCCACGGAATGCCCGTGCGCTGTTTTGTCAAGAAAGCCAATCGAAAAAGCGTTTAGGAAGGGAAATAGGAGGTATATTCTTACAAATTTATGCGGGGCGTCCTCAAATTACATGTAAGTCACATTTTAAGCAATTTCAAAGTCACCCTAGGGGAATGAGAAGCATTGTTTTCCCGTGTTTAAAAATAGTTTGATCTATTTTTTCTTCACACAATAATCCGCGCACGGCGAGGGTGCTACGGAAGTACGGACACTGAAATGTCTTGTAATCTATGCCCTTTGGTAGTACAGTACTACTTCCGCAAACTTGCCTAACTAGTCATAGTCATAGTGACTGAACGTTTTTATTTATATTTCTAAATTTCGTATTACAGCATTTTGCTTGATATTCACAACAGCACTAAATCCTATGATTTAACCCCATATTTCTCTATCAACTGGGTCTAACTTAATTTGAATCCTATGGTAATTGATTTTTCAAAATAATTGTATATAAACGCTTCACAACATTAAAAGCTTACGGGATTTCATAAATTATGATGGCGCTCAGGTCCGGGGAACTTAGCTGGATTTAACAATATATTCTACACATATAACGTGGGTTGTCATGTAAATGACTACACCAACATTTGCCATGGTCTAAATTTACCCATTTAGAAATAAACGTACCAATGAATAAGAGCTATCATAATCATGGTTCGATCGGATGTACTCAAATAAAGAAAGACTTTTTATAATCAATGCGAAGAAGAATTTTTCTCTCGAAATAGGGGCGTAGGTCTAGGCCTAAATGTGACTGTGGTCGAACAGGAAATTAACAGTCAAGCAAAAAAAAGTAACAGGGAAACAAGATCAGGAACAACAATAATACCTAACTAATTAACTACATAAAAATAAATAAATAGATACATAACTACAACAAAGACATGCAATTTTATTTGGAAATGTTTGCGGCTTTGTTTTGCTTTTAGAGTTACCAATTATTGTTGTGTGCACTATTCGTAAGTTTACGAGAAAACACAGTCGAGAAGAATGCCTATACCGAGTTTCGTTATGACAACCAGCGTGGGGGTTATGATGGGGGAATTCCCGAGTGAGAACATTCATTTAACTTACACCATGAAGAAATGGAGCGTGAATATATCCTCTTATTCATTAGGGAGGGAAAGAGAGAGACAGTTCCATTTTCTACAATAGTGCTAATTATGTGCGCCTCTTCCCTCCACCTCTCTCTCTCTCTATTCTTGTTTTTCTTTTCTTTTTCCCTTTGATCTCGTTTATTTTACGTTTTTTCATTTCATTTGATTTCATGTCATTTCGTTTTATTGTTTTGTTTTATTTGTTATGTTTTATTATATTTACTTTTCACTTTTCATATTTCCCCCCTTTTCTCCTAATTTCTTGACGTGCTTGTTTTTACAAGCCTACTCCAAACTTTGGATTTTTAAAGAGCAAAAACTATTCAGCCGCCTGTTTGATCGAGGGACACATTTGCCCTTCGCCATCGAGCGAGAAAGTTTTCTAATGTGCAATTAGATTTATTTTGAGCCCTAGAAGATACTGCTATACTGCTAACTGAGTAATACCTTAAAGCTACATTGGCCTTCCTGTAGCTACTTGCGCCCTCTATATAACAAACAATGCGTAATCGGTGACCATTGGTCCCCCGTGATCCACTTCTTCTTATGTTAACTGAGAGCTGAGTTGTTGAGATAACCATCTGTCCATTAACCGTGCAGGGTGGTCTAATCCCTCCTGTACACTAGTATAGATGGGCTTTAAGGTTTTTTTCTTGCAAGGGTAGGGACGGGGAAAATGAATTACGCCCTCTTTTGTGCTAAAAGATATTGTCTGGGGACGCAGAAATTATTATTTTCTTTCCCGCCCCCGATAGCGGGGAACAACTACTCCTTGCTTTCCTTGCCTACAGCCTTAACATAAGGCTGAACATTTTTTAAAATAATAATAATAATTTAACTTATATAGCACTTAAAACAAAATTATCATTAAAAAAAAGTAACCTAGCGACTAGCCAAGTGAGAAAATATAGGTCGGTGAACGTTTTCTTAAATACAATTATTTTATTATTCCTTAGAACTTCTATTAGGTATTATCGGACTTTAAAACGATTAAAATCAACGTTTAATTCCTGTAAAATAGGACACTGTCAAATCTGGATGTCAAATCTTTCGAAGTTTTGTGGAAAATGACGTCTCTTTTCCTTTTAAATGTGCAGGTCACTGTTACTCTTTGCATTTATTATTTTACGTTAACATTTATATTATTTGTCCTTCTATTTAAATTTTGATTTTTAGATACTGTATTTTATTTATCTCTTCATGTGTTTATAAATTCACATTTGTAGGGTTTATATTATACTCCCTACCCAATGCGGGTCGTTGGATTGTAATAAACTTCGAACTCCAAAGTGCCATCCATAGAAAAATCAAAGTTTTGGTGATGTCACAATTGATAGTATGGATGCGCACTCGCAGCATTGAACTGTGCGTTGCGATTGGTTGAAAGTTAAAAATTTTGATGGATGCGCACTCATAGCACTGCACTGTGCGCTGCGATTGGTTGAAAGTTAACAATTGGTTGTAAGTTAATTTTGACGTCACAGTGGTTGACATGGATGCGCATTGTCTTACCACAACAAACCGATGACCAATCTAGTTGATTTCGTATTTCATCATGTTTTGGAACGCAATCAAATCCGACTGCTTTTTCTTTGGAAACTTCCGTGAACCATTCCAAGATTTGCGGACTTTTAGTAGCCGAATTTGTCTCCTACCTCTTTTATTTGACAGGTAAGTGCAATGATATTTCTGGCTTTTATATCAATTAAGCTCTGGGATAGGGATAGTTTGACATATCAAGTCAGTACCGTATTGGAGTTTTGATCTGTCATCATGATTCAAAGTTGGATTATTAAGCTGTAACGTTGTATTGATAGGTTTTGGGGTTTTTTTGTTATTGGGGTTAGGTAATAACAATGTCACCCTTCAAAAGAGGAAAAGTAAATAAGATACCGTGTACAATAGCAAAATTTTGGGATTTTTTTTAAAGAAAGGGGAAGGGAGTCAATTTTGGGGGGACATGGTCTTACCCTTTTCAAAATTTTAATGGAAGGAATTTCTTTTCTCCTCCTAGATTTTCTATGTCGAAGGGAGGGGAATTCATGTATTTCCATTCTCATTTTTTCCTCTCAATAGAAGAACACGGACCCTTTCCATCCCCTGATATTGGTTAGCTTTAAATTACATGTAGACAGGTTACTGCAGACAAAATAAAGGTTAAGAAAGAGAGGAGAGAGAAAGAGAGAAGAGAGAGAAGGAAAATTTTATTGCAATGAAATACTCCCCCCCCCCCCCCCCNGTAAAAAATACTGCTTTATGATGAATAACAACAAATATCAATATAAGAAAAATATCAAAATTTAGGGGAAAAAAGAAAGAGTGCATGAGTAAAAAAGAAAAAGCGCATGAGTAAGAATAAAGGGCATTATATTTCACAGCTTTAAAAACACACACATACACACTCACACACCCATCCACACGCACACACACCAACAAAAAGAAACACAGAAACACATAAAATCATATTTTTCATATTTTATCTTGTAAAACAAACAATTCCATATTTCTATACATAATAATAAACATTCTTCTATATATATATATACATACATAAACATAAGTTATAAATGAGTATTGGCCAGACAGCAAAGACATTTAGAGCATTCATTTTTATAAAATGAATCAAAACTAAATTCACTATCATGAAAAATTAACTAGTGGATTTGAATATAAAACATAAGGAGTTGAAATTTAAAAATTAAAAAAAAAAATCAAATTGAATGCACAAATCTTTGTTAAGTGCCTCACTAGAAATAACTTCATTATCACCTGTTACAAATAATTGTATTCCAATAGTCATAATGCAAATTGCATATATTCTGTGTTGTCAGGAAGGACAAGCCATAATGTACGTCCTACCTAGCAACAATTAGTATGTAATTTGCATTTTGACTATTGAAACACAATTATTTGTAACATGGCACTTAAAGAGAAGGTTGAGTTCTGGGAAGAGGATAAAGATAATAATCATTCTTATTATGCAAGTGTGGAAGAACATCAGATAAGACATGTTCCCTGAACAGCATGACTCTTCAAATGCCTTCATATTCTAAATATGTCATGTAACATAGTAAAAATCCGGGGTAGGATTTTTACGCCATATGTTCATGTAGTCCCATATACATCTTTCTGTGTACAGTGCTTGTAACTTTACCAAGACTTGCCAAATTTCTTATCATTTTGATGATTCCAGAACCTTGTAATACACACAAGTTCTTATATGCTACATGATCAACCTTTTCTGGTCGATTCCACACCGTTTCTTTCACAATGCAATCGCATGACCAGAACTCAAATTCATTTTTAACAAAGATTTATGTACTTTGATTACATCAGGAAAATAAACATTTGGTTACTCTCAAATGATGCATCTTAACATTTCGCCAAGCACTGGTTAAAGAGCGCTTGGTCAAATGTTAACCCTTTGCTTACAGGAACCTGGCAGTCCCTGTGTTAAGCCTATGGGACTTATATACAATTCAGTAGTCAATGGGTTAAGATGAATCTGGACTAGGAAGCCAGGCATAAAAGTATTGTTGGTGATATCACTGAATTAGAAAGTTTAATTTGACATATTTAAATGACATTTTGGTGAAGCCTAATCCGAGTAGTAGGTGCGTTTACTAGCTCTGTGCTTTAATGAAATTGTTCTGCAAAGATGATCAACAATATGCATATTTTGCTCTCCAAAATGAACTTGTGCAAAGTGGGAGAATGGTAAAACCGAATTTGGTCCTCAACAATAGAAATATTTGGATTTTATGTTTTCTTATACACCTACAGGTAAGAACACAAAGTCTCGTTAATACATGCTAGCAAGGCAAATCAGGTGTAGTGCACTTTATCATTTCTCTATTTTACAACACACAGATAAGTGGGTATAATTTTATATAGAACCTTTGTTGCACAAAGTGACTTTTCTCCATTCACACATTATACCATTCATTTACACGTAAAATCTAAAATTAACCTGAAAAAAACAACCAATTTTTCTGTACCATACATGAATGACCCTGAACTCCAGCATAGTTCTATTTCGCAGTCCTGTACATTTACTTTTTGTATCCATGATCTTACATCATTTCCTTTCACCTCCAATTCCTCCAAGACAGAAATCAAATTCTTCCATAGTTGCATAAAAATGATTCCTTCTATCACAAAATAAAATTTTTTAATGGTGAGCTTATCAACCCTATATTTTGCATGATGCATGAAAACAAAATGGCAATCATTGAAATGGGCCCTGTCATTTGCAATGCATTTATGGACTTGGTATAAAGTTCCAGTCACAACTTCTCTGGGCTGCAATAAAGGGTTGCAGTTTGGTTTTAGGTTAAGTTCAGGGTTAGGATTATATAGTGCTTGGTCTAGAGTTAAAATAAAAAATAAGGTAAGAGTAGGATATTGAACATGGGCCAATTGTTGCTGGAGCTTGTATTGCAATGAGCCCAACCCATACAACTTGTTCTGCATATCACATAAGACTCTATAGGCTTCATTCATGTGGAGACATATATTTGGTTTATGGAAATTTCAAAGCTTACTCAAAGATTAAAATTATGACAAGCTTGAAGTTTAAAACATGAAATAACCATTTTGTTTGTCCCACAAAAATCTCCATTGTTATTAGTGGGTCATTGCTCAAAACTTTAAGGTGTCGCTATTTTTGAAATCGTGACAGAGTTCAAATTCAATTTGAGAAAAGTTTAATATAAAGAAGAAGAAGAAAAAAAAATGGAAAAAAAATAAATAATTGGAAAATGGGTTTTAATGGCTTCTTTTATAGGAAATATATATTCAGGTGCAATACATAGTCTATTTTGGCATATTTTTCTTATTGTGGTACTTTGTTTTTAATTACAATAAATATCACTTTCAAAAGAAATCCTGCCAGACCTTCTACCAGAAACCTTAAATCATCTTTGTTTGAATGATTAAACCAAACAAAATATCAATAGGCCACAGTCAACATACCGATTTCTTACATAATTACAGCGTATTGTAACTCTCACCAATTTTGCATCCAGTTTTGCAACGCGTGAAAGTATCTTTCAGAGAAAATCGCGCTTGTTTACAAGTTGTATGTATACTCTCTTAGATAGATAAACAATGTATCTAAGTGCTCGACATATATGTTATTACCCCGGTCATCGGATTCAGGATTACCGTCACACAATGTATGCACATTCTCCACTCCCTGGGGAGCATTCCGGCCATGCGTCATTTTACAAGCACACACTTGCTCATCTAACCTGATTAACTCTCCCATTCTACCTAGTACCCATTTAACACCTGGGTGGAGAGTGGCAATAGTAGATTAATGTCTTGCCAAAGGACATAAGTGCCGCAGCAAGACTCGAACCCGTACCTTGTGATCTGCAGACGGGTGACTTATCCACTAAACTACAAAACCTCCACATGATCTTTGATCTTTGTGATCTTTATAGTCGCACCTCATTTTGTTGATGAAAACATGTGGGATATACTTTGTGCAACACAACATAATAAAGCTTGCTGTTACAGTATGGATAAACATCCCTTTGCCATTCAGTACATCATGCAAAAGCAAATTAAGCTTTGGAAACCTCTACATATAGTTGGTACATAATAAGTACAGGCAATGTTTTGCAGTAACCAACTAACCCTGATTGTATAAAGTCTTGTTCACATAATACTGTGCAGTCTTCTGATTCTTAAAACACAGAGATAAGTGAGGATCCTTATTCCTTCCAAAATTTGTGGCATGAAACTTTCTTTTTAATATACCCACTTGATATTCATTTACACATTAAAACAAAAATTTGCTGAGGTTGACTGTGGCTTAAAATGTCATTGCACACGTGACTACAGAGCTCCGGCTAATGGTCTTGTCTATATGGTTGTCTAGAAATCTTCAGTCCAAGAAGAAGATATTTGAGAAATGACTACTGCATAATCTCTTCACCTCCTCTGAAATGTAGAGCAAAACAAAACAAGACCAAATGATTAGGGCGTATAAACAGGTGGATACATACAATGAGTGATTTAAAGTTAGGTGTTTAGGGCTGGTGTTAGTGTTTAATGAACACTTACACCAGCTCTAAACACCGAAATGGAAATCAGCTGGTGTTAAGGCTCTGACCTCTGAATATCATCAACTTCCGGTACCTAGTGTTATTGATTTTGCAGAATTGTCGTCTGCTGAACCGACCTTTGTGGCTGGTGTTAATATGTTACATACAAATGTCCTTTTCAGTAACACTAACCCCTAGGGATTATAAGCAAATGTTGATTTCCAGTTCGGTGTTAGTGTTAAGCTATCGATATGGATATTGGTATCAGGCTCTTAATTTCATCAGCAAATTTTTAAATTGATTTAAGAGCTCTTGACTGCTCTAAACACCAACACTAACACCTAACTTGAAATCACTAAATGAACTTATTTAGCACTTTGTAAAATTTCACAACTATGAAACCAGTGCACCATTTCCTCTCCTGTACTAAGTTCTGTAAAGCGAACAGAGACATGCAATTATGCCTATGTGTTATGCGCTTTAAATTAACTTTTAAATATTATTATTATGTTAAAATGTTCATTAAGTCCTGTGTCATGCAGACTGTTATCCATAATAAGTTAAAATAAAGTGTGAGCTGATATTTATTTCCAGATGCAATTCTTTATAGTTTACAGTTTTAGTTTTTCATTTAATGATGATCTTCAGTGACTTCAATGACAGTGCTTTGCTTGTCACCTCAGTGAATTCATAATGTCAACCGTAACTTCTCAGTGCATGGTGTATGTAATAATTTTAAGCGACTGAACTCATGTGCATTCGATAGGCTTTTAAACAAAAATCCTTTTAATATAGAAGTGTAAAACAGAGCCCTGTTTATAATACTGAAATTTAAAAATTCATGAACAGATTTGCCCCAACAATTTTCATGTCTGTCCCAAAGTTGTAATGAAAGCAGTTTAGTGTACCATAATTATCATTTTGTAAATGAATATGCACGGACGAAAGAAAAGTCAATGTCTTAATTTCTTCCTACCAATTGAATCTCTACAAGCATTAATCCATATAACATACATGCAACAAATTTGCATGAAGTCAGGCTCTGGAAACACACTAGATTGAGATTTTAAGATTATCTATTGTTTTTAGTGAATTTTGTCATTACTGTAAACATTATTTTTGCACTGAGCAACCCAAAAGCATATTCGCGGGGTTCTTAAATTTGCGTTGAAAGCATTTCAACCCGTTCAAAACACGCATAGTCATGCTTATATTTTCAAGAGTTCTTAAATTAATGTACCACAAATATTTCTACTTTTACAGTATAAAGATTTACTTACCATTGATTTCTATAAGGTTAGAATTCTTCTGGTTGATAACTACATAGAACTCCCTCTGGTCTGACTTCTTACCCACAACCCAACAGTCTGACATTGTCCTCATCAGTGTCTCACCTGCATCGTCTGACCTAGGGTCAAATGTCAAAGTTTAAAATATTAATATCATATTATATCTTATTTGATACGCATGGATATTTACTACAAAATGTTTGGTCCCTAATTGGGGATACTGAGAAGGGAACTGACTTTGCAATTCCTCCTATATGCATGTTGCCTAAATCATATCACTGACCTAGGGTCAAAAGGTCTAAGGTCAAAATATTGTCATGGCAGTTGATGAATGTGGCATAAAGTACTAGCTTCCTACATCACATGTAATTGGAAGTTTATAATGGAATACATGCTAAGAAGGATTCTAACCTCACAATAGTTAAGAATTTTTGTATCAGCATTTTGCTTAAAAGATCTGGGTTAAGGGTTGTAGGTCGTTCACAGGTCATCACATCAAATTTGATGACTGGATGGGTAATCAATCTTTATTCCAAGTAACTATAGAAATATGCTAAAATAGTTTCCAATTACCAAGATCTGTTTATAATGACCAATTAAATCTGAAGTTTCCAAAACAAGATGAACATGAAGAATAATTTCTTTGTGATTTAGTCAACACAGATTTTTCCTCTTTCTACAATAATAGCCATTAACAAATTTTGTGGTTTCCAAAATAATCCAGCTCTCATTTTGATAATATGATTGACCAGGATGTAATATTGTCTCTTTGAAGCTAAAAGGGCATTATCTCATATATATATATATATATATATATATATATATTAACAAAGAGTTTACACCCTTCAGACCCAAGGCAGAGAATGTATGAGTTCAATTTATGATATTGTTACACTTGAAGTTTGGAACAGTTTGTGATTTCATACTCTCCTATAAACCAGCATGTGATAGGTGCGAGTACAATGTCCATGTGTGATATATTGAGCAGTGGTGGGTAAATAATAATACTTCATAGTTCATTTCACACATCGTCAATGCTGAAGTTTAGAACAATATTTCAATTTTAAACTGTTTAACCAGGATGTATTGTTACAGTACAATGTCCATGTATGACATTGGATGGTGATGAGTAATATTCCGTAGTTCACTTCACATATTGTGTCAATGTTGACACAAATTTGGGAAAGACCCTTTCTCATAATTATGACATATGTTAAGGAAATTTTCTGAGAACTATGTTCGACCTAGCTTACGACCCCACAAATAAACAAGAAGTAATTCCTGCTCACGCTTGGTCAGCATGACTTAATGGTGTCAGAATACCGCCCCTTGCCACTTGGTAGAGCCAGCCGGGTACTGACATAAATTGTGCACTAGGCATAATTTTGCACCAGCTTAAAACTATTTAAGTATTTAATTCGTGTTTAAAAATTAATATTTTTTATTTTAGGCTGAATTTGTTTGAGAAAATTTCCAAAAATACCTCTTTGCTTCAACTTCAATTTGACATATTTTTTTAGCTGGCAAGATTTCTCTGGGGAACCATTCAAGTTTACTTTTGTAAATCACTATGCAAGATCCCTGCTGAAAAAGTTTCAAATTTACAGTCAATTGGTATTGTAAAAAATATGTTAAATTAGGTATAGAAATTAGAGTAAAGTCTGAAGAATTGTATACTATTGCATTCTGCCATGACAACTGAGGAAAATGCTCTCTATTGTCACCAAAGCACTATGCTGCAAAATTATCCTGAAAATCATTCTTAGTTCAGGGCACGCAAATCAGTGAAGTTCGCAAACAAGAATAAATCTTCAATGTAAGCCTCATTAGCATACGCTCTGCGATCTGACTGAAAGGGGAGAAAGATGGATATCAAAGCTGCATATAAAGACCAAGGGAAACAAAAATGCAGATTTAATAGAAAATGATCTTTATGTACAGGTTCAATATATATATATATAAAGTACTGGTTTTCATGAGAATCACTCTTCAAGAAACAAGAAATGTGGTCTTTATAGACAGTTAGAGAAAGAGAAAGAGAAAGAGAGAGAGAGAGAGAGAGAAAGAGAAAAAAAGGGAGGGAAGGGAGAGAGAAAAAGATGGTATTTAGAGAGTCACAGAGGGCGAGAGAGAGAGAAGAAAAAAAAGGAGAAAGAGAGAGAGAGAAAGAGAGAGAAAGGTGAGAGAGAGAGGATAAGGAAAAAAATTTAAACTTACTTTTCAAAGTCTGCATTGATGTCTGCTATCAACCTCAGTGTCTCTGGGTTGATGTTGGATGCTAGCGTCTTGCGATCATGGACCGTCGTCTTCTGAGCTAGGTTCATCTGATTGAAATAGACGAATTTGAACTCTTGACCTGAGGAACTGAAGCATGAAACAAAAAGGGTTTCTTTAAGGTGAATGGGGAAAAAGAAATTATCATCTTTTTTCAATCAAGTTTCTTTTTTTCAACATTCAAGAGAATTAATACATTTCCACTTAAAAGTACAGTGTTAATTGACCTTAACATAACTTAGGATAAGAAAGGTATTATTAGCAAAAAAATGATAAGCAGCTTAATTTAAGGCAAGGCATTAATCTTCATTTGCCACACTTGACCCCGGTGAGGTAAATGGGTACCTGGCAGGAATTAATTCCTTGAAATGCTCGAGCGCTGTAATTGCAGTTACCGGTAGGCTAAACCCGGGGTACTAATTAATGCGCCTTGTAATAGAATTTCTAGAAAGACGGCGCTAAAGACGTCAACATCATCATTATTGTCATCACAACTATCATTATCACTGATCACTATCTCCAGCACCATCATCATTGTGGAAACTATCACCATAGTAACTATTACCTTGTTCTTCTATTTGCATACTGTTCTCCTACATCTGATGCTAGACTGCTGAGTTGTGGTCCTAGAAAGCTATCTACATTCTGATACCATTCATGACTGGGAAGCTGTGAACCTACAAGAATTAATCAGTGAATACAAAACATATATTCACAAATAACCCCTAATGGTGCAATCAAGTAAAAATGAATTTCACAAATTTATTTTCTTCATAGACTTTACCCTTTGTTGTTGCATGCACATATCGTGTTTGATGCTAGGAATTTCAAAGAGGGAAATACCGGTAAGCATTAAAATCATTAAAATTTGCAACATGTTGTGAGGTTCAAAATTATTGTTTTTTAATCAAAATTGCCCATTTTCTCAACTTTTCAACAAGGTTTCTACTCATGTATTTGTTTTCAGAGACATTACGATTTATTACCGAAATGTAGCAATAAAAGAGAAAAAATATTTCCTGTCAATTTGAAGAAAAACATCTTCCCTTAAAAGGTTTTATGTCGTGAAGGCTCAAGTTTGACAGCATCAGTTGGTGTACTCACCTTCAACCATGAGACATATTGTGGCACTCATTGCCTGAGAACAAAGAAATAGACAAAGCATATTAAATTCAATGTGTTTATTTATCCATTGTACGCATAACATGGATATTTGTTTCCCACACATGTGAACAAAAAGGCTCAGGCGTATGTAGTTTACATGGAACAGAAATATGTTACAAAACATGCGTCAAATTCTGTTCTGGTGATGACAAAGTAATCATTATACATAATATAGTTATATAAAGTTGTGTAATTTAGCTGTATTTATACATACCATATTCATATGTACATGTACATATATATATATCTATTCATTCATTTTCACTGACAGAATGAAGAGAAAAATCTTCAGCAAGGTCAGAAGAATCTTTATGTGCCGGAAGGACATTACTACTGATACATTATAATAATCAATTTTTTTTCCAGTTTGTCTAGTGATTGGTATAAGCAATATACTGGTCTTGAGATACTGTTTGCAGTGTATCAAGTGTCACTGAATGCTATGTAGAATGACGATGAGAGAGAAAGAGAGAGAAAGAGAGAGAAAGAAAGATAGCGAGAGGGAGGAAGAGAGTGAGAGAAGAGAGAGGGAGAGAGAGAGGGGTGAGAGAGATGAGAGAGAGATGAGAGAGAATGAGAGTGGGAGAGTGTGAGAGAGAGAGAGAGAGAGAGAGAGAGATGAGAATGAGAGTGGGAGAGTGAGAGAGAGAGAGAGAGAGAGAGAGAGAGAGAAAGAGAGGATATACCTACCCTATACACAATGAGGAATAGCTCTTCTATATGGTCATCTTTTGTAATGTGAAGTTTTGGAACCTTGCTCTCTGACGACGTTGGATCAGATAGATTCTGAGGACCCATTACAAACCTGGCATAAGCAAACAAACAGCAGGTTATTTTCTACACTTTTTCTATGCTTCTATGAACATTGAATGACATCTACATATCACCTGATAAGATAAACTAAGGTGTATAGACTAGAATGATTCATTTTTCTACAAATGCTGTAAACGCAATAAATTGTGTAGGATTGATTTTCAGACCAAGTGTCATGAAAGTATGTATATTTTGCTCTGCTTGTCTTATACCTGTAATCCTATTCAAAATGGTATAATCATTTGCAAATTTATAACATAAACACATTTCAGATGTACCAAAAAGGTTGCAGATGATGATGACTTTATAACAATCATTATTACAAAGATCTAAATAGTTTGGGCATGTATAGTCATGGACCATACCTGGTTCCAATAATATCATCACATTCAAATATTGACATAAGGGCCACTCCACTTCAACTATGATGATGATAAATCATTCCCAAATCCCTCATCTGCTGTTACATGGAAAATGAACACCAGTTAGACCATTTTCGTAATGTAATCAAATTGATGCACAAATATTTGTTACAAATTATTTCATTCACCTGTTACAAATAAATATATTTCAATAGTCAGAATGCAAATTGCATACATGTACATTGTTGCTAGGCAGGACAAACATTATGGCCTGTATCACTTAAAAACACGTATTGAATGCAATTTGCATTCTGACTATTGAAATATATTTATTTGTAACAGGTCATGAAATAATTTGTAACAAATATTTGTGCATCAATTTGATTACAAATAGAATTGTAAATTGTTGTTATAGGTCCCACCTCAAATGAACCTACAGGTATTTGATGGATTTATATTCTCAGTGAGATGGCTCCATTACAATTTTATTGGGACAGATCTCAATGATAATATCTGTGAGCCAAAAATGTCACTCCTTTGATGTACAGATAACAACTAAATTGTTCATACCCTTGTAAATTTGATGTTTTGTTTTGTTTTGTTTTGTTGTAAAATGAAAGGTAAAATGATTGCATTAGGGCCATCGTTGAATGCTTTTTAGATGTAAGCTTTAGTATGTCACACTCTCAAGAAAGATAAATTGGGAACAAATCTATTGTCACATATTTAAAAAAATGCAAAACTTGGTAAGGGTATGAATAATTTAGGTGTTAACTGTACATGAAACATCAATCCAGAAGAAGCCAAAGTAGCAGGGTCCACTGTGTTTTATTGACAGAACCTCAATTATTTCAAAGTTTTCAAATTTGTTCAGGTGGAACCGTTTTTATTGTCTTCGTTATAGGTGTGTGATACATGGATACAGATTATCGTAATCATTCAAGTGGGACTGGGTCTTAAGGATTCAATGTGTTGCATACTTACTTTCCGTAGTGATTAGCAGAGGATGACTTTGGAGTTTCCTTCAGCTGTAAGAATTTAAAGAGAAAAACAAAAACAAATAATTGGTATACATACTTATGTTTGCAAGTGCGTTTATAGTGAATATGCACTGTATACAGGTTAGGTCACAATGAGATAATGAATGAGTCTTGTCAGTTCATCATCTGGATCATTGTGACTTAACCAAGTGTATCTTACGGTTATCTTACGTGTATCTTACGTGTATCTTACATGTATCTTACGTGTATCTTACATGTATCTTACATGTATCTTACGTGTATCTTACATGTATCTTACATGTATCTTACGTGTATCTTACATGTATCTTAGTATCTTATGTGTATCTTACATTTATCTTAAGTGTATGTTAAGTGTATCTCATTATCACATTTACTTGTGGGTTATCAATTTTTGATGCGAACTTTTTTGTACAGTAAGCATGGTAGGAGAGATTGATGCATGTTTACATGGTGTCATTAGATTGCCTATATTCTTGAACCCAGTTTATACAATTGTATAGAATGCTCATTCCTTTATGTAAACTAATTGGTTTGTCATAAACATGTACACTAATCAGTAATGAACATTGAGAATGCAAAAAATTAAAAAGAGGAAAAATCCTGCATAATGTTGTTTAGAAAATATTAATAATGACAAATAAAGCGATTGTAACTTTGCAAGGACCAGGGATACATTTGAGTCGATTTCAACTCTTTATCATTAAACTGGTGTATTGCCTCTAGGTGACTTTTAGTGACAACTACTGAATATATTGGGCACACAAATCTATGCCTGTTATAACTCACCTCAGTATCTAAGGAGGACGGAAAGTGACCATTTGTGAGGTATTTGTAAAGCACTCTCATGTCATCTTGCTCTAAACCACTCCTAAAACAAATGAAGGATTACAACAACAAACAAAATTAGGACTCACATCACACACCACATAATAGAGTAAAATGTTGAGATTATAACCTGAATTAGTAACCACCTGTCTATAAATATTACATTTTTTGAAATCCCCATTGAACAATGTTTCTTATAGACATCTGCATTATTAAAACGAAATACCACTTGTTTCTCTTCAGAAGTCTTCACTGTAGGCCTCACTGAAAATTCATATTTTGTTGGCAATTTCAACGAATATAATTGAAATAAAATCTTGAAATTGGCAGTATGTCTTCAAACTGTCACATTTATCTTGTCTTAAACATGACATTAAATCGCTTCTACGTGTTGTAAGGTAAGACAAGCCATAATGTTTGTCCTACCTAAAAACAATTAATGTATGCAATTCGCATTCTGACTACTGAAATACAATTAATCGTAACAGGGAATGAAATAATTGGTAACATGGCAGTTAACAAGTTAACAAAGATTTATGCATTAAATTTGATTACATTACGAAAATGATCTTTTGCCAAAAAGTATCATAAATACAAGTTCGCCAATATCCTATTAATAATAATGGTGGATTCTCATAAAAAGCACATATACGTAAAGTTGTGACGCTCCTGGTGCTGCCACAATTATTACCCTGGCTTTAGCAATGCAGCCACTGCGGCACTCTAGCATTTCAAGGAATTAATTACTGCCAGGTACCCATTAACATCACCTGGGTTGAGTGTGGCAAATGTAAATCAATGTCTTGCCAAAGGACATTAGTGCAACGACAGGACTCGAGCCGCGGACCTTAAGATCAACAATACGTCGACGTATCCACTCGACCAAGACACCTCTAAGCATGTTAATTCAATACACTCAGGGCAGGTAGCAAACTTGTACTTATGACCCCTCCATGAAACAATACTTACATGTAGGTTCTGCAAATGATATGTGGACATGAACTAATCCCTAAACAATGAATATCTTGCTTACCATACTAATTGGTTATTGTAGAGGAATGCTGTGTATTTGATTGGTGTGAAAGAAGCTTCGACTAGATTGATAAAGCACTGGATGCGTAGATAGGTGTTCTTGTCTAACGGTAGGAACTGGATTCCATTGTGTACCTCAAGGATGTCGCTGGTCGATAACCTCAGGTTGGAAAGATACTGAGAGATCAAATAAAATCGATTGAAATCAGATTAATTACTACTAATGCAAAAAAACTTCACATATTAAAATGTGCAAGCTAATAATCTCGATCTACAATAGAAAACGCTGTATGCATAGTCTTGTCTAACGGTAGGAACTGGATTCCATTGTGAACCTAAAGGATAACGTCAGATTGTAAAGATAGTACTGCAATATTGTATCATTTTCATTTATTTATTAGAAATAAAATACTTGAAATATTTAGGCTGTCAACAAATTATTGTATTAATGGTATTAATCCTATGACAGAAACACTGAGCATTTAACAAGTTCAAGTTCAAGTTCGTTTTATTTACACTCATCATGAAAAATACAAGAACATATACAATTAAATACGGAATAATCACACATAAAATATCATACATTCAACAACAACAAAATAACATAACATAATGGGAGTGAAGGGATGAGCTAAAAAGGAGTATGGTCCTTATGCTAGAGCCCATCCCTCAGTATAATATAAATAAAAGGTAAATTAAATGATGTACGATTGGAAGCATGACAAAAAGAGGGAAAACAAGGGGGAGAGGGTAAAGAGCCTGGTGAGTTAAAGCACGTAGGATTCAATTAAATACATTTTATATTTTCGTTTAACAAATATAAAACAAGCAATAAGGCACTATTACTATATCATCTTTTGACAAAGACACATACATACATACTGTTTGCCCACACAATAAAAATTTGACCATGATTTACCCTTGAGAAGAAGTGATTGAGCCTCTGTTTGAGATCATCCACACCGTGTAGTCTCATGATATCTGTGAAGGTACCCATGAACAACTAAGATGGCAAGAAAACAAAAGATAAAGTGAAATCATACTTTGATTTGAATATTTCAAAAGAGTATTTCAAATTTCAAGAACTTTCCAAGATATTCATGAAAAGGGATAACACACTCTTTTGGATTTATTTGGATGTTCAATGCAAAATAATAAGAAAACTTCAGAGTTCTCAAAGATAGCTGTAATGCCTTTGGAAATGCACAGAGGCATTGTCCCAAATTCACAAAGGAGGTTTGTCGACAAACCTCCTTTTGTTTTTTTACAAACCAAGGTTTGTAAAAAAGCATAGAAAAGAGTCATATGAAGCACATAAACCTTGGTTTGTTGACAAACCTCCTTTGTGAATTTGGGCCATTGTGTTTAACAACAACAAAACATAAGTATTTTATTAACAACATCATTCTCTATATCAGATTTTACAACTGTGCAGACAATTGTACTGGAAAAAATACCTCAAGAACATTTAACTCAAGTCAACTACTATCAGGACAACTACCACCCCCCCAGGATAAATTATTCCTGAAGATAACCCCCCCCCCCCAATTACTACACCTTGACCACAATACCTGGGGGGGGGGGTTAGTTACACATGTATATTGGAGGTATTTTCCTAGGGACTATTTGTCCTTGGGGTTGCTGTCCTGGGGGTAACAGTCCTGGGGAGAGTTGTTGGATAATTATTCATTTTGAATGGCACATGACGAATGACAATCTTGTTAGCAAGTTACACACATATACCT
Organism: Hemicentrotus pulcherrimus; assembly: GCA_003118195.1. NCBI lineage: Eukaryota > Metazoa > Echinodermata > Echinoidea > Camarodonta > Strongylocentrotidae > Hemicentrotus > Hemicentrotus pulcherrimus. Next base: position 37,647 of record BEXV01001731.1, read on the forward strand.
GAACTTTGACTTTTGAACCATAAACAATTTCTTCTCCCCCTGAACTCACAGACCCCTTACACCAGTCATTGTCACAGTACAACGTGGCTATAATCCACCAGATTTAACAAACATTCAATTACCTTGAATAACTGATAAGCATGTTTGAGCACTGCCAGATAGACACTGTCTTGTACATCATCTTCAAAATATTCATTGTATGTCTTCCCATCTTTCACCTTCTCCATGAAGGGTATGGTTACTGTCTGAGATACAAAAGGAAAGACTTAAACAAAATGAAAAGAGTTTACATTGGGAAGGCGTCGCCCAATGCCTCTAATAGTTCAAGTCAGTTATTACCCTTAGGGTTCATTCAACAATCTATGTCTGAAGACAGAGTATAGCCATTTACATCATCAAGAAAGGGATGTCCGACCCCATCAAAATTTGAATTAATCAAATGTAAACAAACCTAAGAAACCTCGCTAGAAATCAGATCTAGTGAAATTGCTTGTATCATTGTTTGAAAGGCAGTTGAAATGACTAGTATATTTTAAATGGTTGACATTATATGTTTTCCATCATTACCATAACTCAAAAATTACCTTAAAAAAAGAAAATAAATTCCATCTTTAATTCATGAAAATCTGTTGTCCCCTACACTGCTTCCAAACTCTGGAACAGGCTCCCTCCTCATCTGAAATCATCACCACCAGAAGAACAATTTAAACAGAGTTTGAAGACACATATAACTATTCTGAAACCATTATGCATTCATTGAATTCACTGTCATTACTTGTATTATGTTTAAACTTGGACATTGACCTAGGGATGGCATATCAACGTGCTTTACATCCAGTCAAACTATTAAATACAAGTATCTTTAATACACCTACTAGTACTCAATAATGTCTTTAATTGTCATAGAGGAGGCGCGATAGCTCAATTGGTAGAGCAGTGGTCTCGTAATCCGGTGACCCGGGTTCGAAACCAAGTCGATGCGCTAGTGCCCTTTGGTAAGGCATTAATCCTCATTAGCAGGTCTCTTGGAGAGGACCTAAAGCTGTAGGCCGTCTGGTTGCTTACTAGACTAACTAACTAACTTACTAACTAACAAGCATTTATGTTTTTTTAGCAACCAGGTAAAATAACCACCACCACAATGTAATTACAAAAGATACTGACCAAAATAACCCAGAAATCTTCTTCAGGATGGAGGTATAGTTGTCTGGTTTTCTGCGTGTGCATGGAATGGCATGGTTTATCTGGATCAAAGGTTCTATAATAAAACAATAAAAAAGATTTATTACATGAATGAGGGGTTTTGAGCAAGCCAGAAAAATTAGCATCTTGTGCTTTAAGCAACAGTAACTGGACGACTGCAAAACTTAGTAGTGGGGAGTTGGCTATAGAGGGTCTGTGATTACTCAAATGTCAATTTTTCAAAATATATGACTCAGGAGGGTCTATTCTAAGGACCTATAAAATATGCTATCCATAATTACATGTTGAGTAGTACCCCAAAGCCCAAGGGAGAAGTTGCTTGGGAGAAACACGGAATTTAAAGATATTTCTGTAGTACAGAAATATCTTTAAATTCCGTGAGAATAGACCGAGTCATATATTTTGAAAAATTGACATTTGAGTAACCACAGACCCTCTATAGCCAACTCCGTACTGTTCAAACCGGAAAGTTGTCCAGGTCTAAATCACTATCCACTGACCAAACTGCCAATTTGAGATTTAGGCAGATTAGTGATTTTAAATTGCATAACTTTCTTATTATTTGGTCAGCTTTATTTCAAATTTCATCAACGCTTTATTATTAGTCAGATTTATTTCAAATTTCACCATACCCCTCTCCTTTTATGATATCATACAAATAAATTCATTACAAATAGCTTAGATTATCAAGAGCTAATATTCTTTCCCCTTTCAATTCTTTTTCTGCAATGCAGATCAACAACTTTACAAAGGTTTTCTGGCATCTCCATATAATCTGTGCATGCTATTAAATGATCATTTAGACACACACAAAAATATAGAGAATTGCCATAACAGGTAAAACAAACTTAATTTTTACAATGAAATTAATTTTCTTACTCTGTAAACATGATGACTCCCATACACAGTCCTATATGTCTTGTTTGCATATCAACAGGGATGTTAGATGGGTGATAAAACATAATCTTCTTTTGCTCCTGGAAATCATAAAAGAGAATAACACATACTGTTAGTAAACTGTATACAAAGTTATGACATACATATACATGTACATGTAGATTCTAATGGAATAATTGGTTAGGAGCAGACATGTGACCAGTTCATTAGAAACTTTTATATACCTCTCTTTAGAATGTGGAATAAATCAAGTCATCTGATTGGTAGAAATTGGAGTCAGGATTTTAGACGAGCCCACCTAACGGTCAATAGTTAATGAGAAAGATGCCCGTTGACCCGGATAATGGGCTGCATAATTACATTTTGCTGAAATCCCCATTGGTTTAAGTGTAAAGAATATTTACAGTGTCTCAGATTTTCTGTGATATTTTCACCAATCTTTAAGGATAAGGTTAAAATTCTTTGTAGATTTTTTTTGTGAATTTGGTATATAAAAGATATATTGACTGCTTTAATATTCGAAGCATAGCTGTTTCTATACTTGCTCTTGGGGACGTTACTATGACCCCTTGGGCCTATAGAAACAGCGATACCTATTCACTGGTCATTAGAAGGTACTTATGACCAGTTGTGGTCATTAGAAAAACATTTCATGACCGTTCAGCTGATCATTTACATTTAACTTTGAATGTGAGCTGAAGATGAATGACATTAGGATGAAAGTGTCAAGAATTTTTCAAAGGTAGAACTTGTATGGATAATTATTACTAACATCATAATTGCAGTAAAAAAAATATTGGAATCATCAATCAATTTAATTGGTTTCATGTATAATTTACTTGGTAATAAATTGGAATGCTGCTCATAACTTTATGGAATTGTTTTGTAAAATACTGTGTAAGTGGTCACCCACTGCCATGAAATAACAATGTTATAGCCAGGATTCTCATCAGTGCAGAGCATACTTTGTGCTTAGTAATTCAGAATTAAAATACCAAGGACAAGGGTAAACTCTTTCTGACAAGGGTATCAAGCCACCAACACTACAGTTGTCTTAAAGAAGAGGCTGCATTCTGGCAAAGGTGCACAAGTTACATGTGCATACAATCATTCTTTATCCTGCAAAAAAATCCCATAAAATATTTACCAATGTACTGTCTACATTCAAGAGAAGGTAGGCTAAGAGAAAGTAATGATAAACAGACGAAATGATATCTATTCAATAACTGAATAGGTAAACGATTTAGATTTTCTGTTGTTGAATCTCCTTGTAAACTTGATGTACACAAATTCAGCCAAGAAAACTTTATCCATTCCTTACCATGTCACGCATACATAAAACTAACTTCACGCATGCGCTTGTATTGTTGGTATGCACTTGTATTGTGCAGTGGTTTGCCATGAAACCTGTGAAAAAGTGGAGAACTAATGTCTTTGTGTTTAATTTTATGAAAATTAGATCTAGATCTACTCAAACAAAAGATACGAAAATTGACACGAAACAGGCAAGAAAGATAACCTTTAAATCATGACCATTATTTGAACATTGTGGAAGACATATATGATTTTTTTTTGTGTGTGTTATAGTTGGGCATCTCCACGCTGGAGTCACGGGTCCAATTGGTCACAGTTCTGAACGAGCGCCCGAATTAATGGTTTCTTAAAAGGCCTTGTATTTTGTAAGCCGTACACAATTTGCAATAAGTGGGACCACATTAGACCGGTTCGTTCTACGAATAACTCGAATTTAGACCCCTAAATTTGTCTTGATAAGGGCATAGACTGTACTTACCTCGCCTTCTTTGCATTTTATATTTGGATTGTAGATGAAGAAATTGGAAAGGTTTACTATACTCCTCTGTGTCGTCATTGTTCATGGATAATTCGTACTAATAAAGACAGATAATTGGTCTCTTTCTGTTTCATCCGTCAAGTCTACTAGTCTTTTTCCAAGGGACCCTAGTATAGCAACAGCTTTATCTTAGATCGAGAACGAAGTATTCAACAGGACAAGTACAGTTTTAGAAGTTCCATAATGAAATTAAAAAAAAAAAAACTCTATATAAGACAAGGGCTGACTGACATAGTAGAAATATCTTATAATTAAAAAGAAAAAAAGTTTTAACGTAACGTAGGGAGAGAAGAAGAGCACTGCAGGTTTACTGAATCCAAGACTAGACACGTATTATAGGGACTTTTAGATTCGCACGAAGACAATGGGGATTTCTACGATCGACGTCCTTTTAATGCACTGCCTTGAATGGACGTCACAAGTATCAGTCCACGCAATTCTAAAAGTCCCTATTATTTACCCCCAAAAAGCATGTAATGGGCGTGGACCCAGTAGTTCGAAAGAAAGAACAAAAAAAATTGTTTTTAAAAAGGTGAAATTTTATGATAAGTCGTTTTTAATAAAACAGAGTTATCCATGTGAGTGACAGGTGGCCATTTGCTTCGTCTTCGAGTTTGAGATATATAGACTGGCATTCAAGCCACATGATAGGCATGGAGTTCATATAAGCTTTCTTCTTTGGCAAAACCATTTGATGTCCAAAAGGACAAGAATTTTGCCTAAAACATCACTTTTATATGATATATCATCATATTGTTTTTTTTTAAAAACAGTTTATCAAGACTGGATTATTAGGCCTTTCTAATAATTTGTAGAAAGGAAATCGTAGATTTGGATGTTTGAAATTTAATCTGCTATATCTTCACTTATTTTTTCTCCTATATTGAAGAATTTATTCAAATTGATTATCTTGCTTCTTTTTTTTTTGGGGGGGGGTGCTACTTTTTATGACAATTCTTTCTATTCTAATTGCTTTCAGTATATATCTGATAATCTTTCATATTCGTTTTATATGTTTTGTTTATAACCAGGACTTTATACCTATATTTACTTGTCAGCCTCTTTCATAATGTTTGTTTTGTCTGTATGATATCCCTCAACATATAATACCCGTTCCAAGAAAAAGGAATCTAGACAGATTGTTATTTGTACACTGAATTTGCCCAATGCATTACTGTGAAGTTCACTATTTTCACAGTTTTGCCCGTCTTTGGGAACACATCCCCAAGTCTGACAGGGACCTTTGCTTAGAAACAAATATAAACCTAATTCTTAAGGATCTTCGTGAGTTATTTTGCGCTATGTCACCAAATGATAACGCCTATTGATTGACACCCAGAGTCCTTCCCCCCCCTTTTTTTTTCTCACGACCGAACAGCACATGATTATTTTATATTCATGATTCTTAGATGTCATTTATGTATATTGTGTATATTTAAGTACTATACCATCAACTAGGAGAGCCTCCTACAGAAACCCAGTTTTTTTGTAATCATCAGGCTTTTTTGTTGTTATTGTATTCAATAAAGTAATTCTTTTTATTGTGTTCTTTGTTATTGTTAGGCCTATACTCCGTTATGTTCCTGGAAATGATACGAAATAAAATACTCCGTTATGTTCCTGGAAATGATACGAAATAAAATAAAATATATAATTGATAAAACATCCAAAAGAAAGGATGACATGGATTTTGTTTGAAGAAAAATAAAACTTGCCTGAGAGCTAGAAGAGAGATAGATGATTTGACGTATAATGCCTTTCTTGCTCTGAAGTATGTAAATGTCAAAAAGACTATTTACCAACAACATTATTTTGTAGAATACCTCATTTTGTAGAATACAAGTTGGTATGAGGGAAGCTTATGGCTTCGGAAAAAGTGGAATCGTGGCTAACGTAAAGAACTGTGTTAGTTTACTAAGAGGTATAGAGTGATGGGCAAGTCCAGAGGGGGGAAAAGCTGGGGAGGGGGAGAAAAAAAAAATCAAATCGTAACTCGGCCTTCAATCATAATGGTAGATGGTTTATATATCATGGATTTGAAAATTGCACCAATACTAGGCTATGTGTTTAAACATTAGGGCTCAACAGAGCAACGGGGTTTTAGATTAAGATTTAAGTTTTTAAGATTTAAATGAATTCTACTATATTTGTTTCAGGACTTTAACTCTCACCTTCCATCGAAATTTTCACAGAAATTGTCATGGTTATCGGCTATTTCATATCCATACATGAGTGGAATACAGCCCTCATAACAGTAAACAGGCAACTGCATTTTGATCAAACTAACGAGTAAGAACCAATATCTGAGTATGGAAACAATCGGGGATGAACCTACTAATTATTACAGTAGTACAATGTATATCTACATTATTATTATTATTATTATTATTATTTATATACTGCGCTTTTCCCAGAGCGGCCAAGACGCTTACAACAAGAAGAATCCTACCAAAAATGAAAATGAAAACTTACAGAATCCTAAAAATCTGGATTACAAAAATAAATGTTTTTAAGTCCCTTTTTGAATGAAGCGATGGTGATTGCCTGAGTATTAAAAGTAGCATATTCCAATATTTAGATGCGGTTATAGTGAAAGTCCTATCTCCAGCTAGTTTCAGTGTGATGTTGTGGGGAGGACGGAGTTGGTCACTGGAGGCTCGCAGATTCCTTCGAGGGGTGTATAGGGTCAAACAATCACGTAGGTATTGAGGTGCCTGTTTATTAAGGGATTTATAGACTAACAAAAATAGTAATTTAAAAACTATACGAAGTCTTATATGTCTTACAAGAAGCCAGTGCAACGAGTCAAGGATTGATTTAGGGGAGTGAGATCTCGTAACCTGATAAATTAGCCGGGCTGCCCAATTTTGAAGCCGTTGGATACGTAACGGGGATAGTAGAAAAAAGGCCGTTGCAGTAATCTAAACGTGACATAACTAGAGAACGAATCGCGTTGTTACACAGGCGGATTGATTAATGTATCTTCTAATTCGAGAAATGTTCCTTGATAAAAAATGTTGCAGTAGTACATATTTGAGAGACGCGATCTGACATTGACATTTCTCAATCCAAGAGTACACCCCAGATTATTAACAGTGACT